>JAODUO010000008.1:747500-760000 GCA_025642075.2 Ridgeia piscesae | reverse complement strand
TAGTTGACTAAGTTCTGATCCTAATGTATCGTACAAGTACAGCATTAATACATTATGCGCGTGTGTGCATATGATATATCGACCTGACTTAAACAATGTTTTCTTATTTTTCATAAAACATTAGCACCGTTTTCGAAATAGCACGTTTTCATTTTTACGCGTCGAAAACACTTGATCTTCTAGAATATATACCAGCCACATGCGTATGGTCTGATATACAGTGCAAGTTGATTACATTTAAAGAATATGTGCAACGTGTCTTTCACTTCTATGTTTGCCGATTGTGTTATACATTGATGTACGAGTCTTATATTCCTACTTGACATCCAACCCTAGGCCTGCTGTGCTTCCAAAACGTGCCCCTGAATGGCACGCTGTGGCGTAGCCAGGGGGACGGGGGGGTGATGCCCCCAATCCCAGAAAACGTGGAAATTGAAACATTTAATATAATCCCATGCGTTTTGTATTCCATAAAGCAAAAACCAACTGTTCGTTGTTCAATTCCAAGTGTACAGATCAGTAACACGTGACCGCAGCGCTTGCGGCTGACACAAATCGGAAAACAATTTAGGGTCTCAAAATGTGTCTATAAAACGAAATATTTTTTATGAAACATAAATATGCCTGTGAATTGTAAATTATTATCATTTGGGTTAGAATTAGTATGACTTATCCAGTGTAGGCAAATACACACTTGTAGCGGGCATTGAGGTGGATCCCAATTATACTCAGGTGCCGAAATATAATTTATTATCATTCAAATTGGATTCAGTCACCCAATTTGGAGAAATCCTCCACTACTGTCGTAGGCGATAAGCACCCAGCCTAATAGGTGACGGCAACGGAAAAGTCACAATTCTCAATGCGAGTGATGGCTGTTAATATATCAACACAATGATGCAAAATAATACTTGCCTGACTAAGGTAAAATTACACGTTGTAATAGAAACACTTTATTTACCGGTAGTCAATTTTCTACTGTGTAGTTGGAATTTCCTATCGAAAATTTAGAAATTTTAATAAGCAGCAACATTACACGTGAAGTGTTTGGTTGAACGCGATCACTTCATCATCCACGTTAAAGTACACATGTTTAATTACTGTTTCATCAGAGTAGGTGACTAAGTATTGATATTTGTCATGTTCCTTGTCTGCAGGTTTGGTAGATGTAGCGTGAGCAATATAGGAGTCCACCTATAGCCGGCCACCAAATTCCTCACGCAATATCTCCCAAACCTATCAGACAAGGAAAAAATAGGGGCTGTATAGGTTCGTATTTCTAAATCATAGTGTTGTGTCATTTTTCTCTTTGTTTCTTACTTTGACGGTTTGTAATTATTTACAGTAATTGTAATTGTTTACAGAGTTCCATCAACTCCAAAGCGACCTTTCTGTTTTGGCACGGGGTGGTTCGTTTATGTCCCAAATTGAGACGGGACCGCCATTAACGTATTCTTCGGTTCACGAGAGATACACAGTCCGCAATTTTGAGAGCTAGCTTCTATGAATATTTGTGTAGTACTGATATTGGTCATATATATATATATATATATATATATATATATATATATATATATATATATATATATATATATATATATATATAGTATCTATTGTATGATGCCGGATGGCCCCCTCCATTGAAAAATCCTGGCTACGCCACTGGTGACACGGTTTTAGACACCGCACACACACACACACGCACACGCACACGCACACGCACACGCACACGCACACGCACACGCACACGCACACGCACACGCACATTGTTTCTTTACACATACACACTGTAGTAAAGATTCCGGACGGTGGTGCCATATGACGGCAACAATCAAACTACGTGTCCATGACAGCTAGCTAGGATTGGCTTAACTTTTATTTATCTGAGCTCGGAAGGGAACTCGACACAACAACAATCTAGCAATCGTTCGGTCAGTATGAACATCACATACGTGAATGTTCAGATATATAACTCCATGTGTTTCCCACATACCTATATAAAGTCTAGTTCCAATATGGCATTCACTCATTCCTTGTCCTCGCTGCTAGCTTGCTTATAAAACTCCCGCCGCTTCACTCAACTTCTCTATTTACTAAACTCACCACGACACTCACCATCATCACATACAACAATCTCTCACACACCCACTACTACGTTCACTTTCAAACTCCCTTTCCCCACTCACTCACTCATCCACCCACTCACTCACACACCCACTCACTCACTCACCCACCCTCCCACCCACCCACTCACTCACCCACTCACTCACCCATCCACTCACCCACTCACTCTCGCAGTCGTCACCACGTCCAAACAGGGTTAGGCAGGTTTTATGAATCTTGACCAGTCGGTGACAAAGCTACCCACTTGGATGATACCTTGTCAACCGAAACACATAAAGAAACACTATTGACTTGTCGGTCTTTATTATATCCTGTCACTCTATTGAAATGTACAACCGCCAGCTAACTGTGCATTTCTCTCCATAAGACGGACCAATTTTCAGAAACATAAGCACCCAGTAATCGCGAAAAAACGCAAGCATAACATGGAATCCTAGCTTACTCTAGAATAGCAAATGGATATACAGCAATACATATACACAGGCACTATTTGAAATTACACCATCTTTGCTTTAATCTACAACACATACATACTTTTACAATTTAAATCTTAACAATCGTATTTGATAAAATTATCAACCGTTGCAACGTTGCAATACTCGGCCGAGCACCTAGAAGACGTCACACTGCGTCGTTGCCGCCATTTTCGTTTCCTTTCCACACTTGAATGCGTCACGAAATTCAGTCATCTGGCTTAGAGCACCATTCAACCTAAAATTTTAAAATCGTACAATCGTACAACATTGCGCAGCGTTACTGCAGCGTACTAATGTATAATTATTGTCCCTTGCTAAAGTAGGACGTCTTATACATATGCAAATGAACAATCACAATGTAACTATTCTAAACACAGTATATACACCTGTCCGAAATAATGTGGCCCATTGTCAAACAAGTTCCATAAGTCCCTGTCGCGCGTTCCGGTCAGATAATGTGTGCACTGTCCGTCCGTCCGTCCGTCCGTCCGTCCGTCCGTCCGTCCGTCCGTCCGTCCGTCCGTCCGTCCGTCCGTCCGTCCGTCCGTCCGTCCGTCCGTCCGTCCGTCCGTCCGTCCGTCCGTCCGTCCGTCGTCGTCCGTCCGTCCGTCCGTCCGTCCGTCGTCCGTCCGTCCGTCCGTCCGTCCGTCCGTCCGTCCGTCCGTCCGTCCGTCCGTCCGTCCGTCCGTCCGTCCGTCCGTCCGTCCGTCCGTCCGTCCGTCCGTCCGTCCGTCCGTCCGTCCGTCCGTCCGTCCGTCCGTCCGTCCGTCCGTCCGTCCGTCCGTCCGTCCCTCGTCCGTCCGTCCGTCCGTCCGTCCGTCCGTCCGTCCGTCCGTCCGTCCGTCCGTCCGTCCGTCCGTCCGTCCGTCCGTCCGTCCGTCCGTCCGTCCGTCCGTCGTCCGTCCGTCCGTCCGTCCGTCGTTCGTCGTCGTCCGTCTCGTCTCGTCGTCCGTCGTCCGTCCGTCCGTACGTCGTTGCTTGTCGTCACTCGTTGTCCAGTCGTCGTCGTCCTCCGTCCGCCGTCCGTCCGTCAGTGTCGTCCTGTCCGTCCGTCCGTCCGTCCGTCGTCGTGTCCGTCCGTCCGTCCGTCCGTCCGTCCGTCCGTCCGTCCGTATTCGATTCTAACATAATATAGATACAATGTTACACTACGTAATGGTGAGAAGTTATTCTACATTGCACTTTGCTATTATAATTGCATTTATCATTACACATTCACTTACATAATGTCATCGGGTATGTAGTGATTTCTGGTCCACATGTATGCATGTTCGTCTCGCTCCAAGAAACACCGCGTCTACAATATATATAATTCTAGTCTACGACACCTTGTAAACTGAAACGAGTTAATACACGCACGCACATACTCACGCACACACGCACGCACATACTCACACACAAACGCACGCATGCACACAACACACACAAACACCTACACACCTACACAAACAACAAGCACACATACAACACACGCACGCACGCACGCACGCACGCACACACACACACACACGCACGCACACACGCACGCACGCACGCACGCACATACACTCACTCACACACACGCACGCACCACACACACGCACGCACGCACGCACGCAAACACACACACACACACACACACACACACACACACACACACACACACACACATCACTCACTCAATGAACCCCTTCGGGTAGAGAAAGAGTAACTAAGTCTGAACTGATATTGTGACATCAACGTTTTAAAAATCGTACACGCCCATCCTAACAACAAAATATTTGTTGGTATTTGTGTTCTTTGCCGAAAATCAGGTTTGTTTCAAGCAAAACAAACTTCCAAGTCATTGTTGTTGACGATGCAACAGTCGGGTAATAATAATAGTTACAAATAGCGTTCTTTAAATTTAACTTTGAAATAAAAATGCTTCAGATTGACACAACAATAATACATATATATTAAATGACTACGTATTCGCCAAGCTATTGCATAAATTACTTACAAGTTAATCCAAAAATAGGTATCCAATGATGTAATATGTAAAATAATGTCACTTGAAGAAATGTCAAGGCATGAATGTCAATATTATTACCTTACGTAATTCGTCAGCCATATATGTTTTACCTGAGCTGCAGCCACAAAGAATGCCTGGTCCGACGTCATGTCCAGTCCGGCCGGTGTCTGGCGATCACCGTGGTCAGTCTTCCACCTTTTGTACGTCTGTTGTGACAGAAGGATACGGAGGATAGATAAGACAAGATTACCATCACCAAAGCCTCGATTGACGCAACTGCGACTGGTTCAAATGAGTCTGTAAAATGTACAATTTATACATTTCCTGGTCTCTCTTAATTGTCAATATTTATTCACGCATATCCTTCTAAACGAAGGGACAGTGCTAGCTAGCGTAGTCAATGGGAAAATGTGATTGTAACCGAAATGTTTATTGTTTGTAGACATGTTACTGATTATTATTATTACATGTCTTTGTATGTACCGCGATTACGCCGGCCTACATGAATACTTCAGTCGTGTTTGTTGTACGAACATTTCAGCAGTAACCAGTGTTCTCATCACCTCTCTCAAACTGGAGGTTTATTGGAAAGGAAGGCTGAAACACTTGAACAGCCATTGCCATAATATAAGGACAAACCATTTCCAGGATATGTGACCATATTTGATGAGCACGGAACCACGGTATATTTTATATGATTTTAATTATATTGGTAATGATTTATGATATTTTAACAAAGTTTAGCCCACTTACAAATAGTATGTTTTCTGTTAATCGCACAACGTGCGAATGATAAATTGTGGAATATTCGCTTCATGTTGTGATTCAGTGTTGTGCTGTATGGACATTTACCATGTAAGCCAGGCGCAGTCCCGCTACTCGGCTGACGGCGTGTGTGTAGTCGTACTCCCCCGACACTTCCACCTAACAGAAGAACGAACGTGAAATATAACTTTTGTTGATATAACTATTCTAATGTTCGTCGCGCTAGAACACATTTATGCTGAACGTATCGAGCCCACTGTCCGCCAAAGTGCACCTAATAAACAAGAAAAGTGTTTGTCACCTGAAATGGCAGGACGGTTGAAAAAACATCAGATTATAAGCACTTTTGTTGACACCCTTTGAAGGAAATAAAATTAAAAATAAAATAAGGATATACGTTTTTTAAGATAATAGTATGCTATTTTCAACATTAAACTTATATTCACACAAAATAAACATCAAAGCAAATTTGCAGTTGTTTGTGAAGCAGGAATTATGGCAGAATTACCCTCGATTACCTAGTTTACGAGAGGCGGCAGCACTGTTTAGCTCCTCACCCAGATAACATTTAAAAGCGGGGTGTGTTCTCTCGGCGTCGAAGTTACGCAGCCGAGCGAGAGTCGGTTAAGCGAGACTACATTATTCTTGGTTTCTCGTCCCGTCACATCCGCTCGTCTCACTGTGGACAGACATCTGAACACGGGGTGCGGGCTTCTGGAAAATGTTTCTTCTCCGTGATGACAAAATTTGGGCTTACTGGGGAACAAAACCATATGTCTGCCTCCCACTACGATTTCAGTGACTGCTGCCCCGCTTCGTCCCGCGTCTATGGACCGAAGCACGGTCAGAATTTATGTAGGCCCTGTGCTGGACGTTCGCCTCTCCCCGACACCAACCGTGTGTTTGATGCCGTCGACGAGGTAAGGTCCTGCCTTCAGCGTGCTGTAGTAGTCGCGGAAACAGGCGGCCCTCTTGTCGTATTCCTCCGTCGTTTCCGGTGTCCACCAGTCGCCGTATGTTCCGTTCACCCAGCGAAAACTCCCTGCAACGTCATTTCCGGTTGAGAAAAATGGCCTGCAATAATTCTTAATCAATGCGTTGCCTTGTGTATCGTATTTTGTATTGTTTAGTATAGTATTGAAATATGTGAATGATATGACCCGACACCGTTGTGTCCTCCAAGTTAAGATAACGGAATGGTTAGAATGATGGACTCACAAACGGGAACATGACGGTACGAATCCTCTTCTTAAATGCTTATGAGAAGCATGGTGAATATAGGTAAATCCGCGTTGCCTAAGTTCAGTCACATGTATAAACCAGTACAGACATGTACGTGTTTGAAGAGAATGGTGGATATAAATGTAGAGGTAATCATCGCACACTCTTTGTGGCGTGGCTGAAAACTTCCAAGAAAATTCGAATGTCTACCAGAGGTGATATGGAGAGTGTATTGGGTGACCATAGTGAAAGTATATCGCGTTGTGTCAGAATAAACCTTTACTGCTGGTGTATAAAAAGTAAGCAAGATAAGTTCTTATATAGCACAGTATCCAGTCCACAGGACTGCTCACAGTGCTTTACACTTTACTCCATAGCAGACCTATTCAATCACAGACCATCTAAACCTTTCTTGGGAAAAAAACCAGCCACTCTGCAATTACTGCGCTAAGGCTACTCGTACAAATATCCACCATTATCTATAACATAATTACCTATACAGCTGAGTGAACTGGAGCAATGTTGAGTGAAAACAACTGTCCAACGTTTAACACCGCAGCACAGGAGTCGAACCCGGGTTCTCTTAATCGAGAGTCACTGCGCTCAATAAACAAATATGTATCGCCTGTGTAGGGGAACCCTGGACAAAATGGACTAATAATATTTGGCAAGTCATATTGCTACGTAAAGCGAGACGAAAATAAATTGATAACTGTTTTCCTTTCACTTAAAACTAAAACTAATAGATAGTACAAAACAATTCTTTTAAAAGCGGCTTTATAGAAATATACGAAATTATAAAAACGATTAAACCACTATGCCTCAGACGCTTCAGTCGCAGTTGCCTATTTCGTGCATAAATCGCAAGTATAATTACAGTCTCCGACCTGTGTTCCTGCACAATCCTTGTATGCCCTCTTGCTGCATGAGTCACATTTGATCCACTCTTCCCCACGCCTAAATCTTACCGTACTCGTCAATGGCGCCCACCGCTTCTTCGCCGAACATCGATCCCAAACCGGCGAAATTCAGGAACGGTTCTGACGTGAGCTCGTAGATAGGGAACTGGAGCGTGCCGGGCGGCACATAGACCTCGTTGTACTGGTAGATGAAGTGAGGATGCACGGAGAAGGCCAGCCCCTGTAGGCTGCTCATCCACTGGTAGTACTTGAGGCTCACCGACAGCGCCATATTGGCCATGTGGCGCTTGAAGCGGTTCACTCGGACTAGATTCGTCAGGTAGGTTTCCGACTGACTGATGTTCAGCTGAATTTATAAGGTGCATGTTAGGTTAATTTTTCAGTGAAAATGTTTATCCCTTGTGTGATAGTATGGATGTAGAACAATGCAGTTTAATTGTTGTAGGGATACAACTTGCTGCTGATGGTTCGAGAGGAATTCGTGCATAACTCCGCTGCGTCTAAGGAAATTGACACTTTGCCCAGAATTGTCACGGCTCCGCAAACGATGTGATAAGCTCAATGTGTCAATTTGCAGCTGCATGGAAAGTCTGTCATTACCTAGCGATTCATATCCACTACATTTATGCATGAACATACACACACACACACACACACACACACACACACACACACACACACGCACGCACGCACGCACGCACGCACGCACGCACGCACACATACACGCACGCACACACACCACACACGCACGCACGCACGTACGTGCATACATGCACATAATTACACACGCCCGTATGATTGCAAACACACACGCACATCTGAAACAACCCAACGCACATGCACGCTGTGTTTCCAATTAAACAAACACCGTAACAACAATGTTTTGACAGTCTGTTTACCAAATTAAATGCCGTTACCTTAGCATAGAAGTTGTCCACCTTCTCCTCGTCTGAGTAGTAGTTTGTGAATGACACCAACAGTTTGGTAGCACGCAACTAGAAGCAAAATATCCAAATTTTAGGGTGTCTGTCTATCTGTGTCTGTCTATCTGTCCTCTCTCTCTCCCCTATCTCTGGATATATATATATATATATATATATATATATATATATATATATATATATATATATTATATATATGTTCCCAACATCGCTGCCTCCTCTCTCGCTCTCTCACTCTCTCTCTCTCTCTCTCTCTCTCTCTCTCTCTCTCTCTCTCTCTCTATATATATATATATATATATATATATATATATATATAAAGAGAGAGAGAGAAAAGAGAGAGAGAGAGAATAGATGAGAGAGAGGAGAAGAGAGAGAGAGAGAGAGAGAGAGAGAGAGAGAGAGAGAGAGAGAGAGAGAGAGAGAGAGAGAGAGAGAGAGAGAGAGAGAGAGAGCGAGAGAGAGAGAGAGAGAGAGAGAGAGAGAGCCGAGTGACCCGGCGATGCTTGGGGGAAAGGCAGATAACGCCTGAACCTTTTCATGTTTGCGATCCCGATGTCACTCCCACACCACGCTGAATAAAGTAAAATATCGACTCTGAAAAAATGTTTGAAAATTGCGTTGTATTATTTCAGTGTGTAACAGATTTACGTCGCGCGGATGTGACATAATGCACGAGTAGGCCACAGACTTATGAATACTTATATAGACAGGCAGACAGGCAGACAGATAGACAAACAGGAGGCAGACAGACAGACAGACAGTCAGACAGACAGACAGACAGACAGACAGACAGACAGGCAGGCAGGCAGGCAGGCAGACAGACAGACAGACAGACAGACAGACAGCAAGACAAACAAACACTGTTTTATAACATAGACGGGATATTATTTATGGCTCTGTGTGTTGGTAGAAGATTAGAACTTATACAACCTGTAAGAATACTTAATGAAAATATTTACTGTTTGCTTCGCTCGCTTCTTTGTCACGTCGTCCATCCACGCAAAGTCGTCAATGCGATTGAGTAAAGTCGTTTTGACAGCTGTCATCAGATTCATCACCTGCGAACAATATAAAAATTAATATCTGGTAAAATCATTCAAATTTGTCAATACAAATCTGACTTTAGGTTCGGCAAAAACACTAAACACGCTTATTGTGTAGGCCACATAAACATAAATCATTCAAGTATAAAATTTACAATGAATAAATATTACCTAAGCCTCTCTGAAACTCTGGATATTGACTGAATACAGGATATCATTTCTGTTCTAGTTTCAAGTGTCTGACATACGAAATCCCAATCAAGCATGGCTTATGACGTTTTTGAAAACATACAGGTTGCATAGAATCTACAACGTATAAACATGGTCTAATATGGACATGCGCAGTTCTTACCTGTGTGTGATTGGCTGTTCCGAGGTGCGCGCGCAGCAGCTGTAGAGCGAGCTCGGCGGTGAAGTGGAATTGTGTGTAGGTCAGACAGTACTTCCAGGTCGAGTGAAATTCAGTCGAGCCGTACTGCGATTGCGAGAATTTCAGCTTGGCGAATTTGTATTCGGTCGACAGTTGCCTGGAGTAGGTGTCGATGAGCCGCCACACGATGTAGTTGTTCATGATTCTGAACGATACAAAAGTACCGTGTGTTGTAGAATAGTTGTACAAATACTGCCCACGTTGCCGTGGTGGATCGCGCGCACACACGCCTGCACGAACGCATGCACACGCACTTACATACACATGAACGCATGTACGCACACACGTACGCCTACACATGCACGCACACACATGCACGCACGCTCCCACACGCACGCACACACACAGACAGACACCATGTAGTTGTTTATGATTCTCAACGATAGTTGTACAAATACTGCTAGTGTTGCCGTGGTCGAGCGCGCACAAACGCGAGCGCCCGAACGTACACGCACACACGTGCACGAATGCATTCATACACGCATCTACACACACACACACGCGCGCACAAACACGCGCACACGCACACACACACACACACTCACATACACACACGCACACACACACACACACACACTCACATACGCACACGCACACGCACACTCACTCACACACACCCACACACACTACACACACACACACACACACACACACACACACACACACACACACACACACACACACACACACACACACACACACACACACACACACACACACACACACACATTCTCATAAAAAGTTACAGTGGATATGATTGGTTGCTATTGACCAGCAGTAAAACAACAGCCAAACCAACCTCGCTGTGTGTTGCGACTCGTTGCGTAGCATCGCGTTGACGCGCACGAAGTACGCAGCTTGACTCATCTCGACCTCAGTTGACGGTCTGATGTCCACTTGGTCGAAAAACGTGCGCAAAGTGAACAGCCAGTTGAACTGGAACGGGGAACAACAATTTTCTTTTTAAATATTATGAAAAATTAATTCACACGGAAATCCGTAGTTGTCGTCGCTTCCTCTCTGTCGTCTGTTAGACTGTGTTAGAGTGTGTTAGTCTGTGTTAGAGTGTGTTAGAGTGTGTCAGACTGTGTTAGACTGTGTTATGTTGTGTGTTGAGAGAGACAGAGAACTAGCGAAGCGAGAGACGTAACAACTGATCAACGGAACTCCAGACGGTGGGACGAGGGTGGGAAGTGGGGGGTATAGTAATATCTCGCGGCGATGTACAAATATATGGAAGTTTGCTAGAACCCTCGTTTTAAACCCACACTCGATCAAGCTCACAAGAAACATCAAATTGCACCCCCACCGAAGCTTGCTAAAAATCTACTTGCAGGCTTTCCAAAAAGCGTCCGATACCGTACAACTTTGGTGCTCGGGAAAACCTCAATTTGCAACCGAAATACTTTCTCTTTCCTACGTATCGTAAGGCTACTCTTATCTCTAACTTCCCACATAAGCGTGTGCCACTTCTGTTCCGCCCGGTGCCCATATAAGAATATGCAATTATCTTGTCACAAGATATAATGCCACCTCCTGTGATAGCCAGTCGTTGCGGTGTCTTTCTTCTGATCAAAATTAGCAGCTTTGATTGTTTCGAAAATGTTGCTGGCCAGTGCTGCAAGAAGTTACAACACAACAACAGAAACTGCCGATTAGTCAGTGAACAATATTATAATCTTATAAATCGGTGTGTGACAGCCTGTTATCCGAGGCGCTACAAATACTGTGCGGCCAAGTCACCTACCTGAGTGAAGTTACGCGCTATCTCGCCCGCTGTCGTCGTCGTCGTCTGCCACCAACTGCTGCTTCGACGAGTGTCCGCCATTATCTGTAATGTAGAGCAAGCTTGGTAGGAGACCGAGCGAAAGATCGACCAACCGAGCCACATCGACCGACGAAACAAACAAACAAACCGACCGACCGACCGACCGACCGACCGACCGACCGACCGACCGACCGACCGACCGACCGACCGACCGACCGACCGACCGACCGACCGACCGACCGACCGACCGACCGACCGACCGACCGACCGACCGACCGACCGACCGACCGACCGACCGACCGACCGACCGACCGACCGACCGACCGACCGACCGACCGACCGACCGACCGACCGACCGACCGACCGACCGACCGACCGACCGACCGACCGACCGACCGACCGACCGACCGACCGACCGAACGAACGAACGAACGAACGAACGAACGAACGAACGAACGAACGAACGAACGAACGAACGAAACGAACGTACGTCATCTCACCTTAGCCAGCTTCTCCTCTTGACCATAAGCGTCGTTGACAAACTGTTCAATTCGCCGGTCCTTTTCGCTCGAGTTCAACGTGACGTTGGCGTCACGTAGAAGTAATCCGGCCATTGTTCGCATGTAGTCCTTATAGGCGTGCTGTGTCTGAATTAAAATCGAAAACTGGTTTCACGAACATATAACATCAATGCGCACATCAATTTTTGTTTGGCATAATATACTACGCACAGACTGTTCATGAATTAATTCAGTGATTTACGTGAAACATCGCTTGCCTGTAAGCAATTCCACGCGTATGGTTGACAAGAAACTA
>JAODUO010000008.1:735000-742500 GCA_025642075.2 Ridgeia piscesae | reverse complement strand
TGTTCGAAAGAGGTCAATGCCTACTCGAGCTAATTACGATTGTTCAGAACATATGTTATTTTATAGACGACTATGTAGTATGTAAACACTATTGGACAGAGTCGTACCCTGGAGACCAGTTTATAAATAAAGTTTATTATTATTTTTATTATCTCAACAACAGCATTTCGTTTTTCAAACACCGACCTGAGGCATAGGTCCAGTCGGGGCGGATTGAGTGTCTCTCCATCCATCCCCCGCACGAGTACAGGTAGAAGTTGTCGCACGGGTCAACGGACGGGTTCATGTCCTGTCGCATCCGGCTGGCGACCCGCAGACACGCCGGGGTGACGCAACCGGGCGACACCGCGCCGTGTCTGACACCGACGACGATGGCGAGAGCGAGACAGGCGACAGCGAGGACGGTGACGACGCCCGCAAGTATCACGTACGACTTTGTCCTCGGTGCCTGCTTCACGGCCTCCGGGATGATGTGTTGGAGGTCCTCGAAGACCATCGTTCGTTGGCTGCTACGCCGACTCTCCTGCCACGTACAGCGGCGTGTGTTAGTATTAAAGGGATATTCCGGTCGGGGAGAAATTCGCAGTAATAACTTACACCTGTATACTATATTGGTTCTGCCTAGTAATTGTGCACAAAGATCGTTAATAAACAATTAGTTATAGTTTAATGGCATCAAAAATATGCTATCTTAGATTCAGGTCGCTGCCATCTTGAGACTTATGCGCCAGTGACCGAAGCCAAATCGGGTTTACGTCAATGGCGCATTGTTGAAAAAGGCAAGGATTGGCGGAATCCTCGCTAATAATTGTGATAGTGACGTAAACAATCCGCGACGTACTGGATACATCAAATATCATTGGACAGACGTAGGATGTTCGAACGTGCATGCGCCAGTGACGTAAGCAGGGTTTACGTCACTGGCGCACAAGTCTCAAAATGAATCCAACATGGAGTGTTTCTGATATAATTATACTATAATTTATTGTTTATTAACGATCTTTGTGCACAAATACTATCCACAACCAATATATTATACAGATGTAAGTAAATTATGTGAATCTCTCACTGACTGGAGTATCCCTTTAAGGGCCTAAGTTGTGCGAAACAGAACTCGGCAAGCCATTGGGCCCCACGAAGACCTCTTGACCACAGTAAAGCGATGCAAACTGAAATGGTACGGACACGTAACAAGATCTACAGGGCTTGCAAAGACAATTCTGCAGGGCACAGTACACGGAAGGAGAAGGAGGGGCAGACAAAAAAGAGATGGGAGGACAACATCCCGGAATAGACTGGCAAGACGCTGGGCGCCGCCATGAGGAAGGCTGAGAGGCGAGAGGAATGGAGGGAGCTGGTTGCCAGGTCATCTGTGGCGCCCCAACGGCTCACCAAATACGGGATAGGTGAAGGTGAAGTTACAGCTAGACCTGCAGACAGTACGGTTTAATTTTCTAAGCGGTTATGATAGATCTTGTTAAGCGGCATAAACAACACACAGGCTAGTCGCTATATCTTATATTCGCGTCCAATCGGTTTATTGAATGATGTTTCATTGTCTTTATTTTGGAATAAGTAATGCTCAAATCAATCATTGCTCAACACAATCTGTCACGACAACTAAAAATGTCTTATAGTAAAACGTAATGTAATAAAATGTAATGATTTACTCACATAAACTTCGTGTCAGGCGTCAGTTGGGAACAGAACAGTTTGAGGATGTTGTTGCTTCGCCGACTGTTACACCTAGCACGACGGCACTGTCACAAGACTGTGGGCATGTTTTCAAAACTGACGATATAATGCTGTCACGTGAGTTGGTGATTGGTATGCGAGACCGACATGTGTTGAATACAAATGTGGCGAAAACAATGGGTCGGTAATTACACGGGTATTAGGTCGAATGGTGAACACGGTTACAGATACACAGCACCGTTACTTGTGTTACACGTGTGCTCGGCGACAACGACATTCGATAGATTCACGCTCGCTCGAACGAACGAATGAACACACTCATGGAAGCACAGACATACATAAGCGCCCCCGTATACATAAGCGCACGCACGCACGCACGCACGCACGCGCACTCACACACACACACTCGCGCGCGTATATGCACGCATATACATAGATGAGGATTGCGAATAATGATAGATGGAATGATAAATAGTTGTAGATAGTTATTTAATTATACATTATTCA
The DNA here is from genome assembly GCA_025642075.2 of Ridgeia piscesae. NCBI lineage: Eukaryota > Metazoa > Annelida > Polychaeta > Sabellida > Siboglinidae > Ridgeia > Ridgeia piscesae. The sequence goes on along the minus strand of JAODUO010000008.1, from coordinate 740,298 downwards.
ATAGTATCACACGGAGAGCTTCTGACGTCAGCATTTGGTGCGCACTAGTGACGTGTACAAACGTACTAATTATAACAAGAGTCCACCTTCGTGAACTGGGCGGATAAAACGATACGACGTCAATAAATAAACTGGCAGCAAAATACTGCATTTGGCCCGTGGACAGTTTATTTCGATACTATATGATACCTAATTATTTGGGATATGCAACATTTCATGTATACGGAATTACGATGATCTATTTTTCACTGAGGTCGGCTATGATTATATCCGTGCGTTTCGAAGCCATAAATTATAAATGCTGATAATTATAGGTAGGCTCACCTTTGTTAACTTGTTTATGAATCTTAGACGTGTACTCATGCCAGGTCAAAATCGTGTCACAAACAAATTTGTTTTCTAAATATAGAACAAGATATTTACATATTACGTGTTATTTTAATACATTTCGTGATCTAATACTGATCTGCTTGACCAGCTCGAGTCAAAGAACGATTTATGTGTCAGATACTGCAACATTTAGTATCTAAAAAGTGATAACCTAGATAGTTTTGTCGGAAATGTGTACTACATAATAGCCATTCTAACAGGCGCAGTGCCAGCATGTTTTGGCAGCGGAATCACTAGTGTTTTCGTAGGGACCGTTACGCATACTGACACATAAGCCAAACCGCACGCGATCGATCGAAAGGTCCGTAGTTTTTGTCTTCTTCTCATGGGTAATGTGGTAAACCACGTTCAGGGCAACTATCCACAATGTGTGTTGAATGCTACATGTAATCCTAGAGTGAGCCTGAGGCTCGTAGTCAGGCCTCAATGGTGGTTTTGCAGGCCTGAGAGAAACTGGTAAGTTATTTCCAGGATCTGATTCCACAAGCGTATTGCGGAAAGGAAGACCGAATGCCTGTTATTTGATCCGCATTGTACATAAATCACAGCAGCGAATGTTTGTATCGTAATCAGCACAGTTTGATGAAGCTTAATCCGTGAATCGGGTGATAATCGAAGCTGAAACAGAGAAGTGCCGCGCATGAATACAATTGGCGATTAAAGCAAAGATACCGCCTACGTGACAGTTGAGCTGAATGGATACATTAATTCGATCCGCGACAGTTGGACGGAGGGCAGCGGTGACATCAAATTTCAGCGACAATACATCGACTTGTTACATAAATCGGGACATTACCATAACATTTAAATACAGATACGTTATTATATAATACCGTTTGTAAAAAAACACTTTCTGATTATTCTATTTACGCACTGAAAACTATATGACACTCCGTGTGGGTCACGTGGACATGTCAATTAGACTGTAGTGTCATCTAACATACTAGACACTACACAAAACTAAGACTGGAAGGGAGCGAGGGGACAACTATGACACTACGTTATTGTGACATGCTACACTAGAGATACAACATATTGTACAACAAGCCGCGTACCAATTGATATGGAGACAACGTTGCACCAGGCACACCTTCTAAGCACGTTAAGACCAGCCCGTATAGTCTGTAGTGTATCTCATTGTGTCATTCTGTGACTTTTTAAATAATCGTGATTTTTCACTTATGACCTTAAAGCACTGAGAAAAAAACTGTTCCAATTTGTTTCGTCCACTTTTTCTTGGGAAAATGCAAGATCGTCGCCACCGGTCACCAAAATTCCTAGAACCGCTATATCTTTTGCAATAAACGGTATAAAAATTGAACTCGGGGTCGTTTTATATGCTACATGTTTTGGTGATATATGAGGAATCCAATGCAACTATTATCTTGGTGAAATAAATGAAAATAAAGCTATACCAGCCCAAAACCAAAACCGTAAGATTTATATAATATACGCAATTATGTAGCAAATATACGTCCTGTGTCTTTTTCATGAAATATTTTACTAATTGTGTTTTTTTCACATATACTGACCCTAAAGCACTGGGGAAAAAACTGTTTCCTTTTTTGTCCACTTTTTCGTGGGGAAATTCAAGATGGCCGCCACCGGTTACCAAAAATCTTATAATCGTTATAGCTTTGGCAATAAACGGTATAAAAACTTGAACTCGGAGTCGTTTTAGATGTTTTTAAGTATGATGAATCCAATGCAGCAATTATTTTGATGCAAATAAAATGAAGTTATACCAGCCATATACGTATTAAAATAGCCATAAAACGTAAGATCCAAAATATGTTTCAGGAACGTCTTGAAGTATGCAGGTTTTCGTTTTCCCTGTGTGCTGTGTCCAGTGATGTTTGCACCAGTAAGTGCATGAAACGCTGGTAAAGCTGCTTGCCCAGAGCATTGTAGATAGGCTTAAGTTTGACATGGCGTCGATTAACACCTGTACCCATCATGATGACACTCTCTTTCTGCGCTGAGTTCTGGAACTCTGCGCAACGCCAACACAAGCACATCTGTATCACTGAAGTAAATGTGTGCAATGAAACCTAGATCACCCATGTTGTCACATGAAACAAATATTTACCCTCAGGTGTGTCTACCTTTTGGCCGATGAAGACCTGAGTGCACATAGTTCCCAGCGTGTTCCTCCATGTTCTGCTGCACTCCTCGGCAGTTTGAGTTACGCATTGTTTGGTTCTTTGTATGGAATGCTAACTCCAGTCGCTGAGAGGACTTCCGCTAGTTTCTGGCATCTCCACTGGTCGCAATACCGTGACATGCCAAGCATTAAGGGTGTTTCGACAGTTGATCGGAAATCAGGTGCATCTACTGACTTGGGCATATACAATGCTTGGCGATCAAATCTGTGAGTCTGCTTGATTTGTTGAGATATGAATGATGCTGATTGATGCGGGGCGTGAATGCGTGCTTCCGTTTTAACAGTGGGTAACCCTCTCGGCATCCACAATATCATAATTTGTTGAATACCTGTGGAACTCCAGATTCTCCAACATCATCTAGCGATCCTTTAAAAACCCACGGGTCTTTCTTTGCCTGCTTAATTGCCTTGTGCAGATTGCCTTTGCTGGCAACCTCTCCTCTGTTGTGCCTCCATAGAGTGTATTAGCATGGTTTTGTTCCTATGTGTTGGCGCTGTGAAGTGTACGTTAGCAACATTCTGTTGACTGTTCTCCCTCAGTGGTTGCCTTTCACTTTTGGTACGTGTGTATGTGGAGACAGTTAATGAAATAAAACAAGCCATTGGTCAATTACCAGTTTATCTTTCTGGTAAATAACTTCCAAGGACATATGTGATATAGTGCCGATTACGACATATTAACAAAAAGAAATGTAAGGGTATAGGCGTATCTATAGTGTTTTTGAGAAAGTGGTCGGATCTGATGTCCTACTGAAATGTAAGTAAGTTTAAATTATGGGATACATTACCATACACATTCATTAATAGAAACGCTAAGTAATCATTGTGTCCAAAAGGTTTGGTCTGTATTATTATTATGTTCGGTATGTAAAATGGCTTTAAATTGCTAATACCGAAAATGAAAAACTATATTGACAAAACCAGCATAATGCAAAGTAAAAAAAACCGATTAGTATAATGTTCATATCTCCATCAAAATTGAAGATATTAAATATATTTTGGTCCTGCTGTACTTGCCTGTTAATAATCTTTCCAAATGTGACAGGAAAGTATGTTTTACATCCAACATTTGCTGTCCGTATGTACCCATTTTACGGTCATTCTAATGCATATATGGTTGGTATAACTTTATTTTCATTTCTTTCATTAAAATAATAGTTGCATTCGATTCGACTCCTAATTCAAGTTTCTATACCAATTGTTGTCAAAGATATAGCGATAATAAGACTTTCGGTGATCGATGGCGGCCATCTTGAATTTTCCCACGAAAAAGTAGACGAAAAAAGGAAACAGTTTTTTTCTCAGTTCTTTTGGGTCAATATAAGTGAAAAACACAATTATTTAAAATGTACACGAAAACGTCACAGGACGTATATTTGCTACATAATTGCGTATACTGTATACATTTTATGCTAATTTTAATGCATTTGTGGCTGGTATAGGTTTATTTTAATTTATTTAATAAAATTAATAGTTGCAATGGATTCCTCATACTTCAAAACATATAAAACGACACCTAGTTCAAGTTTCTATACCGTTTATAGATATAGCGATTATAAAACTTTTGGTGACCGGTGGCAACCATCTTGAATTTTCCCACGAAAAAGTGGACGAAAAAAATGGAAAAAGTTTTTCCAAATCCTTAATATAAGTGAAAAAAAACACAATTATTTAAAATCGTAAATAGAAAAAGTCACAGGACATGTATTTGCTACAAAACTCCGTATACTACTGGGGTACCATGGAGCAAAAGTGTTCCGTTCGAAATCTCAAAAGAAGTAGTGTCGTCTTTCTGGGAGTCTCAGATGGTAAAAACTGCCTTGGTGTCGGTTAGTAAACTGTAGTCACTCATTTCTCTACAGTGTCGAGTGTCCGTGAAAAGAAACATGGGAATTTGCCCAAATGTCGACTTCCGTCTATATCGCGATTCCTGCTGTGTTTCTCGAATAATTTATTTTACATTTTCATGGATTAGTTAGTCTGAAATCCCCGTGCTACACTCTTCCATTACACAATATCTCATCTGACACATCTTCGTTTCTGCTAGAATCATATATCATAAGCGAAGTGTGTGTGTGTGTGTGTGTGTGTGTGTGTGCGTGTGTGCGTGCGTGCGTGCGTGCGTGCGTGCGTGCGTGCGTGCGTGCGTGCGTGCGTGCGTGTGTGTGTATCATTATTAGACAGGTCCAATGCTACGCTTCACAAAAGCATCATTTATACTTATTCATAGTCACACAGAGATCTCTCGGAAATGCATACAACGGCACGTTGTCAATTATATTGGGCTGGATTATAGCAAATAATGGCGGAAGGATACTTAATGTAGTATGGCATCGCTTAAGACGAGACAGATATTTTACACCGGTAGATGGCGGTACTCGGGGCGAATTCGCTTCGCCATCCTCGCGCGCCAGAGTTAGCTGCGGCTGATTACGTGGGTACCAGTTTTCATTACCCCTGGCACATCCCTATCCATAACTCCTCTTTTAATATCAGCCAATAAAATCGTTCACGAGGGGTGTGGTCGGCGAAACGTAAACGTAAACACGATCCGGTTGCCCGATGATATTCCATGGGTCAGCACTTCGAGGCGTGAATAGATGCGGCCGGCCGAAACAAGAGACAGGTTGCTACGCTGATCGAAGCGACATCATGTTGCGTAATTTTGGACCGGGCGACGTTCGTTGGGCGTGGCAAAGACTGGCTGTCCGAGCACGCGTGGCTGTCCGTCGAACGATCATGGG
>JAODUO010000008.1:655000-730000 GCA_025642075.2 Ridgeia piscesae | reverse complement strand
CAGAAACCTTGAACAGGAGAAATGAGCAGAGTAAATAAGAATTGTTACTTGACTGCAGTGCCACCAACGGTGTCACTCTTGCGAAGACACTAATTTGAACAATTCTACGTCAGTCCTATTATAAAGTTACATTGTATTAGTCAATAAAGCAATGTCATAAATATTTTATACACACACCTCTAATGTTTATTAAATCACACATACCCTATTGATATTTAGGATGTCATTAGACATACAGATGATAATCAACTAGAGAAAATTTTGGATATTGTCAGAAAATGCAATATGTTCTGTTGTAATAACACCATTAAGAACTCATGCTTGTGGGAAACAACTGTACTGGTTTTGTAATTTGTCTCTTTTTCAGGTAGAAACAATCGTTCAAATAGGCTGTTTGACATCCATAATGACGGAGGATGTGTTTCCGTTGTGCATACTTTTTTTAGATTGTCTACTAATAATTATGTATTCCTGTCAGATCAATTAAATTTTTCTAATAATATAAAATACAGTTGTGACTGATTGCATTTAGAATACTGCGTTGTAATGCAAAAGCAACGTCAGTTGTTTGTCTAACCATTTTGTTCACTTGGACAGTTTATGGTAATATCTATTCAGTGTTGTGTGTAGCAGGTTCACACCCTGCTGGTGTTCCTTTTGCAAACATTACATGTTGTGTGCATACGCATTGATTCTATTTAATAAGTTCAGCTGCTTTTGTGACATCTCTGAAATGCATTGAACTACAGTCAAGTTTGCCTACGTATCAATGTATATATGCAGGAATATTAATGGTTTCTTCATAATGGCCTGCACCTTGGTTGCCAAACAAACAGGAATTAATTTGCAACCCAAACAACTATGACATAAGACCTACATGTGGGCTGTAGAAGAATGCAGATAAAATGTTTCTCGCTGGCAGCATCATCTGACCAGCATCAGAGTTCTGCCAGGTCATCAAGTTAAGTGCAACAGTAATAACTCTACTTAAGGTCAGCGTAGAATATGCCGAGGACTGCAGCGGCGTTTACAAGGCATGGGAGCGCTACACAGGTCTTTGTTTTAATAACAAAATAAACACTTCATAACAATTCTATTTTTTCACAATGTCCGTCATAAGTAATATTATGGATAATTTGTTTTAACTCTGTAGGTAAATGCAATAAGCCAACATTTTAAAATGCTTGACATATTGACATGACTGTTGACATGACTGTCACGAGGCACCATAATTAATTATGTGATGTCAGTCACTATAGTGTATAGGCACAATATGTAAGTTGGAAAACGTACGTGTCAAACAGAACTTCTGCGACTTTATGGTGTGATTTCGTTTTCAGGACAACCTTCAGGTGAACCCATCATGCTTTCTGTTCTTCTAAAACAACCGTGTGGTTGCCCTAAATTTGTCACGGTCCTTTTTCGCTTTCTTTGACGCAGACGATATTTACCGGGTGAAACTTTCTCTTACCGCATTAGATTGAATGAAACAAATGAACGCAATTGTGTTACGTGGTAACGCATCACGTGATCATGCATTTCCGTTGTAGCGAAAAATCTGGTCGTTTTTTCACGGACTTATATGCACATATAAATCTGGTGGTTTTTTACCTATATCTGCTACGAGAAGAGGTCGTATGCGCATGAGCGGAAATAGAATGACCAGATTTTTCGTTACCTACGCGATAAATCTGGTCGTTGAAAAATTTGGTAGATATTGACTGTTGCAGTATTGAAACGCCCGATAGGAAACAAATAAATGAACTATTTAATTAGGCTACATAATGAAACGCTTGGTTTGAAATATTTGACTGTTACACTGCCAGTTGGGGCTTTGTTTGATAATAATTTTATTATTATTATACTTCAAGTTTGAACTGGATTTTATGCATGAATAATTGTGGTAATTGGCAACGACACTGCCTAGGATATGGGAACGACTGTTTTTTGCTGTTATGTAGTTCGTGTTCATTATAAAATATGTTGATAATTAACTGTAATTATACATTATTGGCATAGTTTTTATTATACTGTATTCATATTTTATCCAGTTAAAACGAAAAAAACATTTTAGAATTTAGGCGCTTTGTTTACCATGAGCATGACATAATAATTGTTTTATTTATGATCCACGGATGTTTACACATTTGTATAATATTATTTATTTATTATTATTTTGTAAAATGCTTACTATTTATATTGTTGCTTTAGGAAAGTAATATATAAAGCGCTGTGAATGCTATGGATATATGCATTATAGAAAATAAAGACTTATTTGTTGTTCAATTAATTATGGGGAATCCAAATTTGCCATAATATTTAGTGTACATCCAGGTGAAAAGACGACATGCCATAGGTGCAAGTTGGGTATTTATTTATTCTGGTTCATTTGCAAGGCGAAATTAACCTGCCATGATACCCATTAGTGACTGATGTTTATTTTTAGTTCCTTTGGGAGTTATATATTTGCTATTCCAAAATAAATCAGACCTTTTACTACATGACACATGTATTTGCATGACATATTTACAATACAATTATATTTTAAAGTAATACAAACATGGTCATATCACTAGAGGTATAGGTTACATAACTTAGAAACTTCCCTGGTGTATTCCTTAAAGGTGCGTTAACAACTAGTGAAAAAGTCTCACTCTGAATTTTACTGATTTTAGAAATTACTTGCATTAATTTAGTTTATACAGTCTTATACAACAGGTATTCATTCCCCATAGAGGGCACCTCTGCATCCAAAAAAATGTGCTATCTTATATATGCAGCATATTCCAAAATGCAGATGATTCAGGCTAAAACATCAGATTTTTTCCTGATTTCTAATGTACATTTATAGAATACATCTGTAAAGTTTCTAAGTTATGTGATTTGTATCCCTGGAGATATGACCATTATATGATTCAAAATAGGGTTTGTCTATTTTGTTGGAGATGTGTGATACAGTGCAAGTCCTGGTTTATTTTTGGAATAGCAACTAGACCTCTAATTGTAATAATAATAATAAATTTACTAAGGATTTTGTTATTAGGATATTATAGGCACTATCCTGGTGCTTGTTTTGTATTGACAAATGTACAAATGAATTGTGAGATAATTTTTCCAATGTATCTGTTATTAATGAAAGTGTACAATTGATAAAAATTGCTTTCATAAATATAATCTACCTGTAATCATAATATTATTACGCTCAATGATACATGTTAAGCTTTCCTCCAATTTTTCCTATATTGTGAGTGCATTAATTGAGTAGAAGTGACCATCAAATTAATTGTCACACAGTTTATTCAAAAAATTACAAATTGCATTTGCCTCTTCTTCGGTCAGGCCGAGGGCCTCCAGAGTCTGTGCAATCAGAAACGGCTCAGTGACAAGCCTCTTGTACGATGCTCTGTAATGGAATGTATAACATATCTAAAGAGAAGTCATTTACATCCTGATACAGATAATACATACAATTAACACATAAAAACTATTTTCATCGATCCAGTAGTTTCCAAGGAATCATTGTTAGAATAATACCTCCCATAGAAGTGTTGCTTAATGAATTTGCTCGTGCACCTTCATTAGTCTGCTTATGCAATTTAAGTAAGCTACTAAAATAGTAGAGTTCAGCGCAAATGAATGTTAGATTAGACAAGCCATGTATATAGACAGCACTTTTAAGACTGTAGCGATAGGACATTTAGTAGGCATACATTTATCCTTTCACCTTAAAAGCACCACAATCTTGGTGCTAGTAATACATACTGCACTGATTTAAACTAATCAACAACTGACATATCTTGTAAATACACATATCCATGTACAATTAGATAAGTTATCCTAATTATTGTACCTACAAAGATAAAAATTTCCTTAAATTGTCAGGTAGCAGATACAATGTTTCAGTTGTGTACAAGGCTAATTACCTTGTGGTCTCGCATGCCTGCTTTGTTTGGATGAGCAGTGTTGCCGCAACCTGAAATGTGAAATGTGTCGGCAATAAATTAATAAATATATACCATTTTCTATGAGCAATGCATAACAAACAAGTTATTTTAAAAGAAAGGAACCTGGGTCATTCCATTTCAAATCAATCACTCAAAACATCATCCGACTCCAATTTTGATGAAATTTTGGACAGTTGTTGGTTCATGCGAGAATATCAAAATGAAATAAAAATCTAGGTCAAGTATCATTGAAGATATGTCACTGAACTTTGACCCAAATCGCATACTGACCGCTAAATTGATGCCTGTAACTCTGCTATTAATAGAGCTAGAGAAACAATATATAATTGGAAAGCCAATAAACAAGCACACATAACTATTATAAAATTAAAACATTAGTGTAAATAAGAATGTTGTATTTTTTTTAATTTGACCTTTGACCTCAGATACCCAAAACATTTATCCTCTGATTTTCCTAATATTTTTTACACTATCCTATACTATTGCAGAAGAGTCCTTGAACATATTAGAGTGGGCAAATAATAATGTTCAGAGATACATTAAATTAAGTACACCCGTGGATGAAAAACGCACCAGGATACCACTGTATAACCCAATACGAACATACAGCACAGTCTCTGATGTGTAAATCCATATATGTATATATGTGCTCAGTAATTATAAATTGCATTATTCACCTTTATTGATCACTTCACATATTATCTCTCAGTCGAATGAAACTGCAATCATCACACATGAAGCTGATCAACTGTCAATACAATTCAATCTGCAATGCTTAACATAATAATGATGTATTATGCAATACAATTTGTTCATTTGTATGCTTCAACATTGCTCTGTATGCCACAAATCATACAGCATTACCGACAAAATTTACATGTGCATGATCTTGTCCGTCTGATGGATAACTGCATAACCAATAACCCCTGATATATTGAATAGCAATTATATAATTAGTGAGCATATATACATATATGGATTTATACATCAGAGATTGTGCTGTAAGTTTGTATTGCACAGGTTATACAGTGCTATCCTAGTACAATTGTTCATCGATGGGTGTACTTAATTTAACGTATCTCTGAAACTTATTATTTGCCCACTCTAATAATTTTCAGGGACTCTTCTGCAATAGTATTGGATCTTGTGTACACAATATTAGCAAAATCAGAGATTGTGCTATATGTTTGTATTGGGTTAAACAGTGTTATCCTGGTGCAATTTTTCATCCACGGGTGACATCGGATGTACTTAATTTAATGTATCTCTGAACATTATTATTTGCCCACTCTAATATTTTCAGAAACTCTTCTGCAATAGTATAGGATACTGTGTACAAAATATTAGCAAAGTCAGGATACATTTTATGGGTATCTGAGGTCAAAGGTCAAATTTCAAACATTACAACATTCTTATTTACACTATTGTATTGCTTTAATAGCAGAATTATGGGCATTACTGTAGTGATCAGTATGTGAATTGGGTCAAAGTTCAGTGACCTATATCTTCGATGATACTTGACCTAGATTTTTTTAATGTTTTATTTTGATATACTCATGTAATCCAACAATTGTACTAAATTTAATTAAATTTTGAGTCGGGTGATGCAAAAATGGCCAAAAAGTGATTGATATGACATGGAATGACCCAGTTATAGGGCCTGTAAGTGGGTCACGATACATGGCGAGACTCCGCGCGACTGGAGCTGACTGGGGACTGGACACAAGAATAATATTCTAACGATGGATGACAGTTGTAGCTTCCGACTGATGAATACTACGAAAATCAGGTCTTAAATATCTTGTGTTATACTTTTCTTATCTTTAATGCCGATTTAATTTTGAGTTTACCACACTACCATATAACATATAGCGATTTACGTAGTGCAGATAATAAACATGATTTTAGGCCATATGTATGTGTCTTTTACAGGATTTCCATTTTATATTGCTGTATGTTGTGGTTTCGCTAAGCACTTATATCTGACAAGTTGTCTAAATGCACATAATCATAGCACATGTATACGTTTGTACAGGTTGTACTGCACGAAATATGGCACTCTTCATTATTAGTCAAGATCGCCAAACACAAGTACTTGCCACTAATGCCATGGCAACCACCATAATAATCAATTAAAATTCATGATTTCCGTTACCATTGTCAGCAGCAGTGTTCCATTGGTTCTGCTGGTAATAATCCTTCGGACAATATACAGTGTAAGTGAAACACGCTATCAGGGAACAGTTCGATTATTACAAACAAAACCAAAACAAAGTCCTATATGGTAACATGGAGAATATGGATTTCCTGCCCCCAACAGCCCCCAGCCTCGTTTTCGCGCACGAGACTTATAGAACAAATAATGCACAGTGAGCTGTTTTAATAAAAAACATTTTGTCATTGAAATATTTTGTCTTTGTCACTGAAATATTTGTTTGGTATAGAATTCACATGCGCATGAGCAGAAATAGATAACTGAATGTTTCAGTACTTAGGTGAAACATTTGGTCGCTGAAATATAAATATGTATAAATATTTATATATATATATATATATAATTACAAAGACATTTGGAACTTACAGTTGCGTAACATTAACAGCCAATGACCGACTGTTTCAGTAGGCTGGCCAGAAAACATTCAGGTGGCGTACTATGACCCTTATAGCGCGCCATGTGCTCAAGTGAAAACGCATACTGTATTTTAAGACCAAATGTTTCACTATAATGTATATAAAAAAAAAACAGTTTAGCATCTCACCCCGGAACATGCAGAGAGCAGCTCAGCATAGTTGTTCAAGAGGCTGTGCACAGTTAGTTACTACATAGCAGTTAGTTTGATACATAACTGCGATTTAATAACATCATGTTTGTTTATACCAAAAAGGTGTTTTCTTAGATCTGCTGGCTGCACTCCTTATAATAACAGATGGAACTAAAGATGCCCGCTTGTTGAGAATCTTAGTGTGAGGGCAGAGTCTCTGGATGTGTATCTAATAAAGACAATATGATACAATAACTAACTGTAATATTATTATAATAGGTAACTTACTTTGGTTCTTTGAATGTCAGCATATCATGGAGGTCGTTGAGCACAACTTTCCTAACCTGTAAACACATAAAATGGAATTTGTCATAAAAAATGACTTATAAAATTACAGAAAATTAAAAATGTTTGCATTCTTTTAAACATTTAAAAATAAACATCTGCTAGAAATACTGTTAGCTAACAAACTTTTAACAAAACTACTACCGGGGTACCAAATATATCAAGATATGTCTAGTACTACTTTATGAATAATCTTCACATAAGAATAATACTCATCAATCAATATTTCCTCTTTTTTCAACTTTTATACACCACCAATTTCAACCATCTACATTTTAGATGCTCAACTTTGAAAATAATCTGCATAGGTCAGCTAAATGACTACACATACCTTTCAAGCAAAGCTTCTTTGCTGATCGTAGTACACTGGCCCGAAGTATAAGCTGACAGAATGGTGGCAGAATCCATTAGCCAAGAAATAAAAAATGTGCTCGAAGCGTGGTGACTCCGCACTAGGGCAGTCATCGTCAAAACTGAACAATTTACAGAATTTATTAAGAAACATGATTCAACAAATGATACATATATTATATAACTATAAATATATATATATTATCGTCCAATAATTTACCCATAGCAGCATTACATGATTTACACATGCATAAAGGACTTAATTTTTTTTATAAAATAAATTGAAATATGATTTAAATATTTGTTAAACCCTTTTTCCATCATCTCAAGTCGTTTTCCATAGTAATCACGTTACCTATTTGTAGACACCAAAGTCATAATTGGATAAATGTTAAGACATGCAGGCAGGCAACTGTCCAGTTGATACAATGTCTGTCACTGCTGCCAGAGAGCCCCTGCTAAATATGGCATACACAGTGGAATACACTGGTAACAGAGCAGGAATTGGAGCTTGGCTTCCTTCAGTGTCTGTCACTGCTGCCAGAGATCACAGCCAACTATGGAATACACAGTGGAATGCACTGGTAACAGAGCAGGACTTAGAGCTTGGCTTCCTTCAGTGTCTGTCACTGCTGCCAGAGAGCCCAGCCAAGTATGGAATACACAGTGGAATACACAGGTAACAGAGCAGGAAATGAAGCTTGGCTTCCTTCAGTGTCTGCCACTGCTGCCAGAGAGCCCCAGCCAACTATGGAATACACAGTGGAATGCACTGGTAACAGAGCAGGAATTGAAGCTTGGCTTCCTGCAGAAGTGGAGATGGTGTTCAATTGAACAGGTCAGCCAGGGGAGAAAAGCATCTACGTTTATGCAGAGAGTCGTCATCTGTCATTTGGACAGGTAAAACGCAATGTAGTGGATGGGTAGACATATCAGTGGACGGGTGTTGAACAGGTAAAAATAAAAAGGTAATCCAAAATAATATAATGTATATTGTAAAGTATGCCTTGAAATTGGACGTTACACGTGTTCATAGAACTTTACTTCAGGTCAAAAAACACAAACACACCTCAACTGGTTTGTATGTATATCATTTAACATGTATGTGTCCACCAAAAAAGTGTGACCGGCAAAAATGTAATCCTGTATAAAGTTCTGAAGTAAAAAGATTAAAGTGTCCTGATTAGTATGAATACTGGACACTGGGCTAAATTAGAACTTACCTTCACTTTTATGTAGTGTACATGTTAAACTTTATAGACTTAGATTTTAATTGCATAATTTAGATATACCAATATACACGTATATATATATATATATATATATATATATATACATACATATATATATATAACTGGTAGTCACCAGTCACATTATTTAAAGATAATTAAACAAACATAAAAAAACACAACTTGCATTTATAGAAAATAAGTTATATTGAAGATATACCTTAAAACATGCATGCAGGGAAGTGCCCAGTTTAACAGGGATCTACTGTGATCTACTGTGTTACTGATACAGCCCTATGCCATAGCTAATGGAGTGGAATTAGAAAAGGGGCCCAGACAACTATGGAATACACAGTGAAATACAGCTCTAGGTATCAGAGCACCAATTGCAGCTTGGCCTGACACTTCCTACAGAACTGAGGAGTGTTCAAATTGAACAGGTCAGCCAGGGAAAAAAGAGTAAAGTGCCTTGACCAGTCCTGAATACAGAATACTTGGGTTATAAGAACTTACTTATACTTTTATGCCACGTACATGTACTAAACGTGAATAACTAAAGAAGATGTAAGTTCACTGCCGTTACCTGCTAGGAAATTTGAGGGTGATGAATCAAATCATTTAGTTGTTTGTAACTCCTGAAATGATATCCAAAAAAAATTTAGATGATGAAAGAAAACAAATCACTTGGAGTTGACGGAATACCACCAAAACTGCTTAAGGGAATTATATAGACGATATCAGTATACCACTTGCAATTTTTTTATCGGTCACTTAAAGAGAGATTTATTCCATCAGAATGGAAGGAAGCAAATGTTGTATCATTATTTAAAAAGGGATCGAGGAGTAAGACAGAAAATTATAGACCAGTGAGCTTAACATCAGTATTATGCAAATCATTAGAAACATTTATTAGAGACCACATAGTAGATTTTCTTGTAAAAAAAAACAAATTAATAACTGAATCTCAACATGGGTTCCTAAAAGCTAGCTACAAGCATGGTTGACAGACAGAAGAGAGTGAGTAATAGTAGAGGGGGAGATATCAAACTGGAAACTAGTTTTGAGTGGAGTTCCATAGGGGTTGGTGTTGGGACCAATATTATTTTTTATATTTGTAAATGATTTGGATGATGACTTATCAAGTAAAGTATTTAAATTTGCAGACAACACAAAAGTGTTCAGAACTGTAAAAACTGATGCAGATAAAGAAACTGTACAAGAAGATCTAACCAAATTAGTAAAATGGTCTGAAAAATGGCAGATGTTATTTAATTTTGGTAAATGTAAATGCATCCACATTGGACATGGTAATGTGAGCAGAGAATACTTTATGGGCAATACTATATTAGGCACAAGTGTAAAAAAAGGACCTGGGAGTTACAATTAGTGCTGACATGACAGTTTCGGAGCAATGTGGACTTGCTGCTGCAAAGGGCAACCAAATATTAGGAACATTAAAAATTTACATATGTGGAGAAGACATTAATCATACCATTGTACAAGGCACTAGTTAGGCCACATATTGCATTCAGGCATAGAAGCCATGTCATAAGAAAGACATCAATAAACTAGAAAGAGTTCATTGGAGGACAACTAAACTTATTCCAGAACTTAAACATTTATGCTATGAAAGACGCCTGTTGACAACATTAGAAACTAGAAGATTAAGAGAAGACCTAATAGAAGTTTTTAAGATATTGAAAGGATATGAAGATATTATGACAAGGGGGCAAGGCAGTGTTAATCAAGCCATACTGCAAGTAGGATAGAGAACAATAAATGATTGACCAGTATCAATTAAGTCATGATTGTATAAATGCCAGCAGTGTAAATATGTTTAAAAATAAAATTGACAATTATCTGGCAAAGGTGGGATATACCAAGGTTGAACACTTAATATTATTTTTTAGAATTTTTTTTATTAATACTGATTAAATTATTTATTCATATATTTATTTTAATTAATTATTATAACAAATTGTTATTATTGTAGGATTTTGTTTGGTATTTTTTATGATACCTATGTATTTTTAGAGACAACTTATAATTTTTATTTTTACTTATGTATTTTAGAGACAACTTACCATTTTTTATTTTACTTATGTATTTTTAGAGACAACGTATTTTAATGACGATATTTAGTGTCACGTGGAGGTAGCCTACACGTACTGTTTACGTCATAGACGCAACTACGTCCACCCGAGCGTAACGCGGACACGATTGCTTGATATAATTATCCACTTTCATGTAGGAACTAATGCGGCATTATGGCTTAGTCACTGCGTAGGCCTACAGGCCCAATTCTTTTTCATGATGAGCTTCAGTTGGCAGTTGTTAATTGGCTAAGCAATCTGTCACAATTTGTTAAACACTATTGCAATTTATTTCGAATTTATCGCGAATATAGGTTCGTTAATTGATGTACAATCACTTTTTATTTAAATGTAAAACAGCCGGTTAAAAGTAAGAAGGCCCTATTTTCGAAATGGTACATTCTCTACACTTCGAATGTTAGAATAATCAGTTAAAATATACTAGTGGGCAAGAAGAAGTTGGTGGAAGTAGGCTACCGAATGATGTACTAGGCAACAATGAGTCGATGACGTCACAATACAGGCAGCGATTTTATGCTGTCATTCTCAAAAGTTTATAGTGAGTTGCACAATTTCCATCCTGGATCGGATTTCAGAAATGAGTGCTGTTGGAGATTTCAAGCTAAAATCCGTTCTATTATGAGAGTCAACAAAATTAGCAAAAATCCGAACACACCCGGGAAATCCGAGTGGGTTGGCATGTATATTTAAACCATACAGAATCTCTTCCGGACAGAATCCCTCAGTCAAAATCCCCTCCGGACAAAATACCCTTAATTCACTTAGGTGTTGGGGTTAGTGTTAGGTGATGGGGTTATGATTAGGTTCGGTGTAGGTGTTGGGGTTAGGTTTAGGTGTTGGGGTTAGTTATTGAGGTCATTGTTAGGTGTTGGGGTTAGGTGTTGGGGTCAGGGTTAGGGTTAATTGGGGTTAGGGTTTTGTCTGAGGGGATACAATGTGTTCGCACAATACGTTGTTCGAATTGAAACGTTAATAAGGAGATTTTATCTGGAGGTGATTTTGTCCGGAGGGGATTTTGTCCGAGAGATTTTGACCTGGATTCATGTACATATATCATTGTCAACTTATTTATGGTCGTTGGGCAAATGCAATGTCGACATCATAAAATCAATGTAATAATAAATTGTATTGTCGAAAAGTTTCCATATTTATTTAACATTTTGAAAAATATTAAATGTAACGAACGCTCCTACTACGTGACCGTAGATATGTGACGTAACAAACAGGAACAGGACAACATTTCGATTTTTTTCGAAATATTTGAGAAGTCTTGCTACACTTATTTCATATTATCACGGACTTATATGCATATAAGTCCGTGATATTATGTTAATCTTCATCCAGTGATACAAATTAATACACATAAATGCAACAACAGTGTGACGTCAAATTCTGGGAGATGTTATTTATTATCACAAGAATGCATGAACATGCAAAGTTTACAAGAGTATGTTTCATCAATTCATGCAACAATAACATTAGAAAATAAATCACTTCTCATATGGAGAACTTGTCGTAAAATACCTCTTTACTTATGGTAGTTTGAGGTTGCAGATCACAAACGCAGTGGTTAGCTTATGAAAAAAGCTGGATGGGATTTTCCTACAACTCTCAATTGTTCACCAACTCAGTTTTATGTTTACATAAATTATAAATGTACACGGTTCCCTTCAGCGAAATAAAAGGTCTTGTTTGGCGTGCTTTCTCAGACATAGCGTCACCTGTTGGATTGCGTTAATTTAAAACCTGGCGGATAACTTGGGAACTTTGAGCTGCGCTGTTGACAGTTCTGAAAATGAGGCCGTATTCCCGCCACTTTTGTAAACATGGCGGAGAATATCTCGTACGACCCAAACTGCTTGCCAGATTTGCTACCAATTTATTATAAAAGATTGTTCCCGTACAGCCTTTACTATAAGTGGCTTCACTACGGTGGAGGTGAGTTAATACAAAGATTGGTTCATAAAGTACAACAGTTAATTGGTGACAGTTGGTGGGTAACTGGTTTAGTAGTGCCTAACTAAAGCCTGGTTACGTGTAAATGACTGAGATTGTCTGTCAGTCTCAGTCATTGCGTCTGTCAGACTCAGCGTCACAATGACAGTAACACTAACAGTCTCGTGAGTATATCTCATATAACAAGTCATTCAGTCATCGTGACCACGTGACAATAACACTCGCAGTGGCTCTATGATTGTCGGCACACAAGAACAATCCCGGGCAGTAATAAGCAACATTATTAACTGCTAATGACCCAATCATGGTTCTGGAAATACTGCATTGCTAGTGCGGGAATCTCACATAAGATCACAAATGTAACAAAATATATGTGCTAATACTGCTGACCTGCAAGTCGGATACATTGAGTAGTCAAAACATGCCATTGTTTTGAAATATTGGAAGAAATCTATTTCAAACAACTTCCTATTCACTTTGACTTTGTCACTTTTTTCATTAAACGTGAGCAAATAAAACTATATTTTGTCAGAAAATACAAATAATAAACGCAAGACAAAGTTGCGTTAACAATTCCATGACACAAGTCAAAACATTGGCAATGAACATAATTATGTAGATAATTATGCATACTTCCCGGTTGATGAATGTGAATAATAGTCCTCATATTAGTTTTAACCTTTTAGACCTCAAGTTGGTTGTAAACGGCTGCATATATTAACATCCTGGTTTGTCCGATTCCAGAGGCACTCTCTGGAGGATACTTTTGAAACACATTCAGTGTAACATATTGGCAATGCATTGTGGGTGTTTCCGCCCACTGTTACTATTTGACTTAGTGAAGCTAGACACACTTTTTAGTTGCCCCAGTTTTTTACTAACAAAATGGCATCTGCTGGACCAAGTCAGTTGACAGAAGAACACGTTTGCACCCGTGTCATTGAGGACGGCGATGATGAGAGTGATGCACCAGACATCGATGTCCAGAAAAATATATATGACTTCGGTTGACTGTTTAGCTCGACGATCGTTGTTGTTATTGTTGTCAGGGAAGCTTATTGGGACCGCCCCCTTTTCTGTAAACACGTACGAGACAAGTCCCATACCCAGTATCCCATATTCTTGCGCTTGATTATAATCAATCATTATAATAGGACGATCTTTGTAGCAATGGAATGATTCTACATCAGAGGACGACTCTGATTCCAGTGATACAGAGGGTACAGCTGAACATGACATGGCTCGTGGGGTTGGACTTGTTTGTGGCACTGGGCGCGCTCGTTATGTTGCTGGAAGACGTGGTCATACCAACACAGATGCATTGGTGATGGAGCCAGGTTGGCAGAGAACAGCCAATGTTCAGCCACCTGTCATGCGGCCATTCATACAAGAGACAGGGCCGACCATCCCTCTGCCAGTCCTCTGGACTTCTTCTACCAGATATTTGGGGTGGGTTTTTTTCAGAGCTTGACAACTTCGACCAACACCAATGCTGCAGCGAAACGCCCACCCCTGTAGCCAACAATGGATGTCTTTCCAACACCTAATCCGCACTGGCAGCCCACAACTGATGGAGAGATGAAAGCGTTTGTTGTCATCAACATCGCCATGGGGATAAGCAATCTCCCGGAGTACAAAGACTACTGGTCGGAGGAACCAATCTTACACAGTGCATACATAGCGAAGATAATACTGAGACGCGGGTGTGAAAAGCTGTGCCAGTATTTTCACTGCTCGCTCGCAGGAAATGAAGATGCAGCAGACAAGCTCACAAAGATCAGGCCGCTGATCAGTGTTTGTGAGCAGAACTTCGGCAGTTGCTTCCAGCCAGGGCGTGACCTCAGTATCGATGAGACGATGATCCGTTTTGACGGTCGACTGGCATGGAAGCAGTATATGTCGAAGAAGCCAGTGAAGGTGGGGTGTCTCTGCGACTCACGGCTACTGCCTCGCCTTCTTCGTATATACAGGAACATCACCCGACAAAGCTGCCAACCTAGACCTTGGCAACCGGGTAGTGATGAGGGTTATGGGCCATCACCTGCTGAGCTACCATCATCTCTATGCGGACAACTTCTTCACATCGGTCCACGACCTGCTGCATGTGGACACACGACACGTGCGACGAGGCGAGAGTTTCCGAAGACGCTGTCACGTGAACGTCTCCAGAAGGGCGAGTCAGTGAAGTGGACAAGCGATGATGGCGTCATGGTATGCAAGCAGCACGACAAGTGTGACGTCCACATGATTGTCACATGATTGTGATTCTGGGGACGACATTGTGCGATCAACACGATGCAACCGACAGGTGATCAATCTGTCGGTGCATGTCTGCGTTGAACAGCCACATGAGTGGCATGGATTGGCTTGATCAGATGCAGGCGTACTACAGTCTAGGGTGACCTCTTCTGGGGGTCTCCTCAATATCAGTCTCAACAATGCCTATGGACCATTGCCAATCATACTCAGCCTGTCTCTGATCGATTGTTAGGGCTGAAAACTCGCCAATCATCCATAACATGTGCAATGATCATGTGTACCGGGCACAGCGTGTGCAACCCACTGTCGGCAATCTCGTGGTCGACCATGTCGTGGCTGACAATGTCGTTGAAGGCCACCCACTGGTGAAGTTTGCTGGTCGTAACTTGTAAGCGGACATGCTGTCTGTTCTCGCGACAAGGTGAAGACATCGGTTGGCCGGTATGTGGAGTTCAGCTTTGCGTGCTCCACCTGCCGTATATAAACCTGTGCAAGGCTGGAGTCTGCTTCAGGAAATCCCATGAGTAGTCAAAGCAAACTGCAGTGATGAGTGTAGAGTTGAATTTGGTTATGTAAGGCCACAGTTAGATTAGAAACATTCAGGAGTCTGTATATTTTTTAACTGTAACACAGTTCGGTTGTGTGGAACGAAATTAGATTATTAGAAGTTAGAAAGATTCACAAGAAATGAGTGGATGATTGAACTGTACGGTACACTCTACTTGTGAAATGCTAGAGACTGGCTATTTACATTAACATAAAGACTGAATGTTTGAACTGTATTGTAGACTGCAGTTGTGCAAGGCAGGAGTTGTTCAATGTCATGAATGGTCGCTGTTTTTTTAACATTTTATTTTTGAATCTTATTTTTTACTGCTGAAAGCACGGACATAGAGGATGGTGAATTATCCCACATTTGCTTGTAGGAATTTATGTGTTTGCAGATGAGTACCCCAGGGGTAACTGCTGTTTTATTGACATTATGTATAGTTATATATTTCATGTAGCAATGAAACTGAGTTGTTGCAATACAATGTTGATAATAAAATAGTTACACAGCAACATTTATGATATTCATTGTAGAAATAGTGGTCCGTGGTTACTTCTGTAACATATTGTTTGAGGAAAATATTTCTGATACAAAGATAATATAATGATTACACATATATATATATATATATATATATATATATATATATATATATCTATATACATTGTATGAATACAATCATCTAAACTGAGACTGCTAATAATGTTATTATTATGTGCAACATAGTGTGCATTGAAGCTAGACTACATACAGTGAAATACTGTCCATTTTCTGTGTCGCATTTTTTTTTTAATATACTTTCATTGTACTTGAGCATGTGCAACATATATTTAAGATATGATAACAATTTTGGTACCAATATGTAGGTAAAAAAATTATCTTTCAAATAAACACAACTTGTAGCAGTAAGAAGTCAAGCATAAAAAAGTTATGTTACATAATTTGACATGTTATAATAACATATTGGCATGCCAGTGCACTGACTGAGATATGGTCAACTTTTTATATTCATACAAACACATTTTTACATTCCATTTGAAGAGAATTATATGCCATTTAAAATAATTATTACTTGCAATAATACATATTTTGGAAAGTGTAAGTGCCTCCACACAGGACATGGGAATGAAGATGCACAATATACAGTGGGTGGTACTGTACTAAATACTACCTTACAGGAAAAGGACTTAGGGTTAACTGTTAGTGCTGACATGAAGGTATCAGAGCAGTGTGGAATTGCAGCAGCGAAGGGAAACCAAATTCTTGGATTAATTAGACGAAATACAGTGTACAAAGAAAAAGAACTAATAATACCGCTGTATAAAACAATAGTTAGGCCTCACTTAGAATATTGTATACAAGCATGGAGGCCATATCGCAAGAAGGATATTGATATGCTAGAAAGAGTACAAAGGAGAGCAACCAAAATGATACCAAAACTCAGGAATATTAGTTATGAAATGCGTCTAAACGAATGTGGTTTAACAACACTAGAAACCAGAAGATTGAGAGGAGATCAGATTGAGGTGTTTAAAATATTGAATGGATATGAAAATATTGACAGAAATATTTTTTTCACAGTCAAGGAAGAGAGAAGGACTAGAGGACATTGAGTTACATTAGCAAAAAAAGCAGTGTAGACTAGATATGAGAACATTTTCACAAAGAACAGTAAACAAGTGGAACAGATTATCAGCTAATTGTGTAGGTGCTAGTGGTGTTAATGTATTTAAAAATTAAATTGAATATACCTAAGATGGGCGGGGTATACTTAGATAGATAGGTTGGACTCTCGATAAGCCAAATGGCTTCCTAGTCCACCTGCCATCTAGAGTTGAATCTCTAGGTGGCAATCTTGTTAAATATTCAATAATAAAAGAGCTATGCCCCAAAAACGGACCCCCCTAAAAAAACAACGTGACCTACTTTCCTGAGAAACCAGAGACTACACAGCAACCGGCTGAGGTCTAAAGGGTTAATAATACTTTTAATATTCTTAGTGGTCAATGCTATGCTCCAATTTTCCAGTGTTAAAACAAGTGCTATAATCTGTGCATTGATATATTCACTGGCAGAAACAAATACTATGAGCCAGAAAATGAAAATATTGCTTGAAAAATAGGATGTTACTATCACAGTACACATCAACAGCTTAACATGTCATATCTCGTGATAAAGCCATTGTATGGTTTTTTTCTGATTTCTTCCTAAATATCTTGTATGACTCTTTCCAGTTCCGAAGACATACTTCAGTCACAGGGAGTTCTCATTCACGTTGAAAGACGATGTCTATCTGCGCTACCAATCATTTTCCGACCAACAGGAACTGGAAAAGGAAATACAGAAGAGATGTCCGTATAAGATTGACATCGGCGCTATATTCTCTCATAGGGTGCGTTACCATCGCATTTACACAGATAATTACAGCCACGTTTTACTGTAAAGTATAATAATAATGCAAACATTTTATATAAACTTTTCAATTTATGTAAGCATGCTGTTGCCAATCAGAAGGCAGTGAATTTTTATTAATAAATATAGTATTGTCAGAAAAATTCTAAAATGTGATTTCCAATGCCGTATTTAGAATGTCATTTTATCATACTTGTGGAGACATGGTAACAGTGAATTCTTTATATCACAAAGATGTTCTAGATCATGTAATTTTTACATCACGATGTTCAATAAACCATAAGACACATCCACACCTAGTCTCCTACATCTACACTTACTGGTATATTATAGCTCAATAAATAAATAAGATTTTCAGTTCACAACTGTGCATTGTAATAGTTTAAAATAAACACAAATAATAGAAAAATTAAGACCCTAAAACATGAATAAATTTCTTAATAACGAAACTAATAAAATGAATAGAATTAATTGATCTCTGATGTGTTTTGTCCAGCCCAAGGACCACAAGACCGTGAAGGCGGCAGCATTCCAAGCTCTTGAGAAGGAGCTGGTCTTTGACATTGACATGACGGATTATGACGATGTCCGCTTCTGTTGTTCGTGAGTTCCACAGTTCGTGTCTAGATAATTTTGTTCAATTTTACTTTCAATGCAAATTTATGAAGTACATTATTTGTCTACTTTTATATCAATCACAGCTTTAAAACGTGAACTTTGGTAGTTTTGTTTATACCATTAAAACTGGGTACTGTAAGTGGAGGATTTCATGTTTTGGGGAAAACTTCAGACCCCAACACTTATTAATAAGATCCTATTTCTTGATAATATTTGTATAGTTTTAATATACTCCTGATACAAAATTGATTTTAATGACCGATAGGTAACAGTAATTTAAAATGCAGTCTGTTTTGTAAAATTAAAACTGCCGTGTAAAAATTGACGTTTGAAAACACTAACAGGTTGTTTACGCTAACACATTGTGATAGCCATAACATCTCAAAATCAGCAATTAAAGAAAAAATGTAATAATTTGTTTTGCATCTTTTTAGAGGCGCAGAGATCTGCTTGAAGTGCTGGTCTCTGATGCAATTTGCCATCAAGATCTTGGACCGGGCTTTGCGAGGTTTGATGTTTGTCTGTTTTTCTTTCCGTTTATCATTCACTGTTTCTCTTTTTCATACACTCATGTTACCTGGTGGTGCATTAAACTTTGTTTGCATGTAAATCAAATAGTTGTACTAACTTCGTTCAAATACTTTGGTATCCTTTAGTTTGTGATAATATCGTGATGTGGAAAATAATTTAAATAACACTTTTTACAGAAAGATAGATAAAACTGCACAATATGTTGTTTTTCCATTATTGTTGGCATATGTCGGTTTGTAGAAGACTTTGGCTTCCATCACATCCTGTGGGTGTATTCTGGGAGGAGGGGCGTCCACTGTTGGGTTTGTGATCCCGACGTACGGAAACGTCTCCAGCAGAAGGGACGTACAGCAGTCGCAGAGTACCTCAACATCATCAGGGTAATTATGAGGCAACACAGTGTCAGGGTCTGACAGTGAAAATGTTCAAAGATTCCTAAGCCCAACACCCAAAAATTTATGCTCAGTCTGAACTTGTATGCTTATCGCTACACTCGTATACCCTTGGCAGCATGCACATGCGTACGCATGCATGCGCATATAAAAAAATTACACAAGCACACACACACAGTTTCATGGTTTAGTCTCTGGCCGATGGTATCACTTTGCCATTGCAAAGATAAAATGTGATAGCCGACACAATTTATGGTTATATGGTATATTTTTTTATAAACAACCTGCATAAAGAGACCCCCAAAACATCAACAACTATAGAGTTTATTGTAGTATAATTTAACTTACTTTGGAGATTAATGTCGAAGATGAGTACGACATTTCGATCCGTCAGCTACGGACCTTGTTCACGTACTGGTGTCACATGTGTTGCCTCAGATTTCGGCAGGATAATTTGGTTGTAGATGGCAGGCAGATGGTCTCTGTTCATGGTAGGGGCTCTCTGTTTGATGTATTTCTACAACCAAATTATCCCACCGAAATCTGAGGCAACACACGTGACACCAGTACGTAAACAAGGTTCGTAGTTGATGGATCGAAACGTCGTACTCATCATCGACATTAAGCTCCAAAGCAAGTTAAATTTAAATTAAAATAAACCATTCTTGGAGCCATGAACAATATATTCACTAACTATAAAGTTGCGTGAGAGACCTCAGATAACTGGGTCTTGCATTGAAACACCATCTGATGTTGCTAAAAATTGTGTTAACATGAACAGTGCTTATTAATTTCTTGTGCAACAATTGTTTTACTTCTTTTAGGTATAGGTCAGAATTTTATTAATTATTTATTATTGCTGAAGGTAAACAATAGATATTTCTATTTTGCACGACACGTGTGTTGCTTAAAGCAATTTGATGATTTGATTTACTTTAGGGCGGTGAAAACATGACAAAGAAAGTGAATCTATGGGAAGGATCTATACACCCATCTATTCAGTAAGTGCATGCTCAAAAGATTCCTTGTTTCTAACAAAATGGATGGTTAATTTTATTTTATCACTTAGAACATGACTTCAGAAATTAGGATGTGCCATTCTTCATTTTTGCCAGCGAGAAGATAATTATTCAGATATTGCAGTATAATTATTTGCAATATCACATCTTTAATATTTATTTTGTCACTTCACCTGGCAATATGAGTGTGAGCTATTTATGGCACAGATGTCAAGCAACAAATGCCAGCGAGATATACTACAGAAGCGATGTAGCTATCCACACATTTGACCAGTAGTCTCTCTGATCTAGAGTAGATTAATTAGAAGAGAGTAATAGGTGATTTTTCTTTGCATGCAACAACTGTCTGTGTAACTTAATATTTAGTTATAATTATTAAGTTAACAAATATAAACCTGGTGTAATGTTGTTTGTGTACTGCAGGAAAGCTATCGAAATAGTTCGGGATGGCTTCGAGCAGTACGCTGTCGACAAGCAAGACTTCCTTGGGTCCGACGCCAAGATGAAGAAAGTGCTCGCCCTCATTTCAGACGACTGTATCCTGTGTCACATGGGAAATATTTAACTGTGGAAAAATCTCAACATGTTATATGCATAAAGTTAAAGGCAAAATCCTGAGATTGAATAAATTGTATTAGATGACTGAAAGTTTAGATGTAGAAAAAACTTGGAAAACTAAATAATTGGCCAGTGGCCGAAGTAGTTAAATTGAAATTCAGTTTGAGGATTATACAAATATTGATCACCTACATCAGTAAGTTGTAACAATCACTTTTCAGTCCAGGGGGAGATAGGCCAACAACACTTCTGCAATGAACACTGATTTGTCTAGATTGTTTCTTCTCGGTTTATTCCAAACTTCCTTGTTTTTAACTTCTGTGCTGGCAAATTTTCTTATTTCTAGTTCCTTTTATATTCTATGGCATGCCTTTTGACATTGGTATCTGTGAGGCCATGCCCAACCTGTGCTCATTTAACCCTTTCAGTTTCATGCCTGATCATATGTAATCTGTATTCTCTGCATTGACCTAACTGTTTTAGTTTGATGACATCTTGCCTGAATTTATGAAAATGCCTTTTTAAATACTTAAATTACAAATAGCTAACAAATTCTTCACATAATGCAAGTTTTTTTAAGTAAAGCAGTATAGTTGTTATTGACATACAATCAATGAGTGTCCATCACTTGTAAGATATAGAATGGTCTGAACCGTGAATTGATGTGCCTTAACGATGTGACAGCCGTACGGCGTACAGTGGAGGATGACTTCAAACATGTGAAGACATCGAGAGAACGGTGGCAGGTGCTGCAGGACCGAGTGAAACAAGTCACAAGCAAGGTGGGCATTTGCATATCTGTGGTTTGTAACAGGGGATAAATCTAAATACAAACCTGAAATGTCAATGTCGGACATTTTTTATTACAAAGTTAATTCAACATGCAATTCAAAAACATTTGGTAAACACAAACTTGTTTGCAAAGATGGCATACAATCTAGTTGACCAGTTTCATGTACTAGGCTAATGTAAAGTAAGACTTGGCTGAAGAAAACCAAAGGTGTAAAGGCAATGTGTCCCTGCTGTGTGACAAGTGAGGGTGGCCATTTTGTGTTTTTCTAGGCCTTGCCCAAAATATGCTGGAATTGCCTCAGTTGTTTCTTGTCCATGCTCAGTTGCTGATTTACAAGTAATGTTACAGACATGTTCATATGCTAACTTGTAATTTCTTTCCCCACTATATGCCAAGGAACACACTTCATATTGCACCATTTTGAGTAAGTAGTGCACCGTTTTGAAGGAAGTTTTAAAAATAGTTCCGAGGGCATGTCCCCAGACCCATATAGCATTGCATCACGCCTTCAGCGATTGCTCAAGCCACCCTACCACCCCATCCATTGTTTTATTCACAGGAACACATTATAACAGTGATGAGGTCATTGGATGGGGCAGGACAGAAGGGGTGGGTTTGCATAAATCTAGATGTGGTGTGTTTAACCCTTTTACCTGGCATCGAGTTAAGAATAAAAATACATTGTAATGGAAAGTCTGTTTTTGGCAAGGGGGGCATTTATGACTATAATTAATCAGTCTAGACTGCGAGGGTAAATGTTACTGTTTTGTGGGATGTGTAGTCCTTAAATTATTGTGTGTGATAAATGTGTTATAGGGTGAAGGTCGCAAGTGTGCGTGTGTTATTGAGGAGATCATGCTCCAGTACTGTTACCCCAGACTGGACATCAACGTCAGCAAGGGCCTCAACCATCTCCTCAAGAGTCCATTCTGTGTCCATCCAAAGACAGGTCATTAATAGACATTTTTTTACTTTTGAAATTATACACCTGTAATACAATAGACATTTTTATTATTATGTTTGAAGTAATACGTTATACACCGTGAATGGGACATTTAAATTTTATTTTATTCACTAAGGTTCACAATATGTTCTTTACAAATATTATGTGTGTGGGTGTGACTTGTTGTAATTTCTTAAAGTGCTTTGAACTACAGCTACAGTGTGAAAACCAAAAGTGAACACCACAACCGACATTTATCACATTTTATTAATGGTAACGGTAAATAATCGTAAAGGTTATAGATGTTTTGTCTAGGTGTTTTGCTTTAAAATTGTCTTGTACTTTCAGGTCGTGTCTGTGTACCAATAGACCATGAAAACGTGGACCAGTTCAACCCTCAGACAGTTCCTACCATCAGGTAGATACCTAGAAAAAGATGCAATCAGGTTGCTAAACAAATTGGCATAATACTTTAGTTTAGACTAACCAAAGGAACAACAGACCAGGAGCAATATTTGTCACAATTGCCAAACAGGACCTTAGACTTGTTACAGTGACGTCTTCATTGATGTTGTTATTATTGACGGTACGACAGGCAGAACATCAATTCCAGATGATGTACACACAAAACCGCTGCCCACCAATTTTCTTCATAAAATAACAACTACAGTTGTTTTTAAATACATTTTCTGTCAGTTGTTTGAGATCACAAACTGCTGGTCCAAGAAAGTGAAAGTGTAGGAATTGGGGTTCTACTTCTGCCACTGAAACTCCGAAGGAAACATAAGTGCCCAAAATGTATTGCACTAGTATGTTGTTAGTTTCATATTGGTTTCTTCCTCTCCAGCGAACTATGTGAAGAGCTCGACCAGAAGGAGACGTCTGCTGATGGAACACAGAAGATCAAAATGAAAGGTATTTGTTAGTGTAATTGTTTTAAATGTTATTACACAACGTAAGAAAAGGTTTACTGCAGTGCTATGTAGAGCCCATATTGCTATATGGATACAAATCCTGAACAATTACTAAAAGTTCACAACAAACCATAGAAACATGTGAAGTGTGGTTCGTTAGAAGAATGCTGAGAACACAATGGGCAGAAAAGATTAATAAGTCATCCTAGACCGGACAGCCAAAGCGAAAATACATCATAATAAAAATTTGAACAACACAAGCATGATTTATGTGATATATCATGAGAAAAGCATGATTTATGTGTCATATCATGAGAAAGTACGTTACAACATTAACCACTGGAAAGATTGAATGGAAAAGATCCAAAGGATATAAGAGAATAGAGTTGTCAAAGTAGTACAGTAGGAACACAACAAAACTACTACAAATGACTAGTGTGGAGGGCCATCATTGCCAGTGCCTGTGATAGATATGTAGCCAGTGCTGCCATCTAGTGTGAAAGATAACAGAATGTGTACCCATTGTGGCACTAGATGGCGATGCATACTCCCTTGCACAAGTCATGAACACAGAAAAATTAATAGATTTTTTTAGTGTTCTGTTTGTAAATTTAGCAAGGACAAAGCAGTACAGTGATTAAGAAAGGTGAATGTTTTTCATGCATAATTTTATTCTCAATATTGTGGGAAGATTTCTGAGAACGTAACTTGTTTGGCAGACATAAAACAGACAAGCCTGAAGGACTGCCTGGTTGTGTTTGAGAACTTTCTGAAGAAACTGGAAGGAACGTGGCGAGGCAAACTGATTGAACAGAGTGGTATGTGTGACTTATCATCTTTAACAGTCGATTAGCATTTGTTAAGTTATAAGGCATTGTGATTTATAAAATGAAGACACAAACACTGATTATATTGTACATGAATTTTTAAATATTCAATTAAAACAGAAGGTCTCTTAAATGTAGCTAATGTGCGTTTATGCAGTTAGTTTTATCAATCGATTTTATTTCAACACCACATTTCTCTATAAAGTAGATTCATGGGTGCTTACATGTAAAAGTAGGTTACAAATGTAAAAATTACATTACAATATAGTGTATATAGGACCTCTATTCTGTGTATAATTTGTGCTGCATATTGTGTAGTACTTTGCATTTTACTGTTAGCTACATTTGGTTATAACTTTTGATACATTTAGTTATTTCTATGTATGTATTATTGTGACCTAGTAAATTTGTAAAAAGCATTTACCTACAATTGTTTATGTCAAATACATGCTTCTTTTGATGACAAGATTTTAATCTGCCATTCAGTATGATATATGAGAAGGTGAATACGGTATATCAGCTCTGATGTGAATATTTGTTGTTTCAGATATGGATAAGACATTCTGAGTGAAGAGAAAACAAGAACTGTGCATTGCTTGATACATATGAAACATTATACAGACATTACACATATTGAGTCTTAAAATATTACAATACAAAGTGGCGTTAAACAAAGAGTTATCAATTGGTAAAATAATAACGTCCATAATTATTATAAAATGATAACATCAGAGACACCTGCTAGGACAATACATGAAATACAACATCAGATCAAAAATAATATGTTTCTCTGCAGTATTGTTGATTTCTGGTCCAACTGAAGAATATTGATACTTGTGTATTTGTTTTATTTTGAGATTGTTTATGATGTTTAATAAATAGTGACATTAAAGATGAACACAGTTAAAATTACAATGTTGTTTCAGTTAATTTGATAACATTACTATATTCAGTAACAAAGGACGACGTTAGCAAATTGTGCACTGTCGTTGTACAATTACATCATTACAAAGTGATCGTCATTTTTTTTTATATCTACATAATCTTAGCAGTCGTGTTCTCCTAATTATCTGACTAACTAGTCTTATGTTTATGTTGAACACACCCATAAATGTGGCATCAGCCCGGATTTGATGGTTTTAAAATAAATTTATTATTACCGCAGTGCATGACTGGGAAGGCTAATTTCTCAAAAGTAGGCCGAATGTGGTCACTAGCTATATCAGCTTTTAAAACGAGCAGATAACTAATCTGCAGCGTGACTCCACTGAAGTACACAATATGTACAGCGCTTCCAAGTGAATGACTACTTTCAGTTTCTGTGAACTATTACTTGGTGAACATTTAACTTATTTGTGTTCAACAGAATACTACACTTATACATGACTTCTTCTTTAGCTTAAATTGCACTTTCTTGTAAATTACAAAAAGTTATTTCTAGAGCGCCGTATATATGCGGGACCAGCCCATTTATAGCAGCGTACACATCACAATAAAATGTACATGGAACCATACAACAGTGGTAAATTGTATATTATAATAAAAAAGTATAATATATAAATATATATCAAACAATTAAGATATATGATATTGTTTCTAAAATATTAACTTTAAATATATATAGCATAATATATATAGCTAAGGTAAATTGAAAAAGTACAATACTTATATAATACAAATACAGAATAAATAATCAATTCTTAAAAAATAAAGTCCCTTTACTCCTAAAATATAATGTTCATGCACTGTTTCACACCAAAAAAGATGTGTAGGCTTCTTAATATTTATGTTAACTACATACCATAATTACAATCCAAGTGTAGAGATATAAATAGTCTATATTTTATCTTTGGCGTTGTGCCAAGACTGCTCAAATGCCACTCCAAAATCAAAAAGCTTTTCTATTGTATGCAATGCTGTGCATTTAAATGTGAGAGCTGGTGTACTATAAATACACCTGTGGGAATTATGCATGCTTGCTTCCATTGTGGCAGTGTAGTACGTATGTCACTTACTTAAAATAGAGTACATTTAATAGGCCCACTTCATTAATATTACCTGTGATTATTTATGGTGAGCATGTCGTACTAATACAAAGCGGAATAATATTTCTTTTATTCATCATAGAGTATACTTCACGAAGATTATCTGTGATTTCTTGTGGCAAGTATGTCATACTAACACAAAGCACTATACTGTCAAAAAAATTCTTTAAACTTATAATCAGGTATACTGATTAAGTCATCATTGTGATTTGGGAGAGGGATTTTTGTGTCAGCTTGCTTAAATAATGGATATATTTGTATAAAAGTTAATAGTTGTAATCGGTTACCAAACACAAAGTTTCTTCAACTAATAACCTCTTCTCATCTGGCACCTGTACATTTATTTATGACAGAATAATAATAATGAAAATTTATGATAAAAATGTCTTGGAAGTTATGGAACTAACAAATATCAAAGTGTGTCAAAAGTTGAGGGTCTTATTCAGCAATCCACCAAAAAATATTGGGCACCAGCCCCAAATTACCCTCTCTGCCCCTTGCTTAATTAGTATGACTGCATTATTTATTTGATTATGATTACATTTTGGTCTAGGACTCGCAAGTCAACAAACCAGACACAACACACAGCTAACTGCATGTACGTCATCACTTATGGCAGTCACAAATTGACTGCGAACAGTTTTGGCAACG
Organism: Ridgeia piscesae; assembly: GCA_025642075.2. Classification (NCBI taxonomy): domain Eukaryota; kingdom Metazoa; phylum Annelida; class Polychaeta; order Sabellida; family Siboglinidae; genus Ridgeia; species Ridgeia piscesae. Next base: position 702,766 of record JAODUO010000008.1, on the reverse strand, counting down.
CTACACGTTTAGTTTCCTTATTGATCCGATGGACCATAACAACCGAAATACTGAGAGAGTGAGTCTGAGACTGCTTTATCGCCTGCGTATAATACGCTACCGTGTATACGGCCCTAGCTGTACGTGCGAGCCATTATTTACTCGCATAATTAGTGAGATAATTGACTGTTTTTGCGAATAGGTTGATATACAACAACAAACGAACGCTACAGGTTTGGCAAACGTCGCGAGTTTGTGAATCATTCACGCCGATTAATAATAACAGTTTCGCGATCATCGGCTCAGGCTTAGGTCACGACCACAGAATGGTCACGACTCAACGCTGGCTATCGTCTAGCAACGTTGGTAAATAACGAAGTCACGTGACACAGGTGCGTCGTGCCATTCTGCAGAATCACGCATCAATGTGTCATCGTTTAGTTCCTCGAAATAGAAGTCTGTTTGGACGTGCGTATGGTTTAAAAAATGTGCTACCGTAAGTTGTTGTGACTTGACTTGCATGAAATATCGTGCTTGCATGGCGGCAGCACGCGCTGTTTAAGATCACAATCAAGCGACGGCTACATTCTGACACCAGATTTAGATTATCGACAAGGCCTACGGAAGCGCCGACATTAATTGCCCGAACAAGGTAATCCACGCATTACTAACGATGTTCATTTTGCGTTTGCTTAACATGACGGCAGTGTCATATAATCGTAGATTCTCCATGAAATAATTAATTTAAAAACACGAGATTATAAGGCGCTATATATATCTGAGACAAATTAGTGTCATATCATTCATAATACAGACTACAGAGGCCAGACACAATCACAGGTCAAAAAGCTCGAAGCGACGTCGAAGGTATAAGACAGGGCCCAGGTCAAAGTAAAACCAATTGTGATTTCCGTACCCGTTGAGCCCGCAATATTTGTGGAGGGATTTGGTTTTTTTGGGTGCACTTGAGGAAAAACAAGTCAGTATTTTTTATAGCCTATATATATATATATATATATATATATATATATGTATATATATATATATATTATGTATTTCCCTTGTGCTGACTCTTATATGAGAACATACTGAATGCTTTCATTTATAAATAACAATATAACTCAATCCTTCAATCCCCTTTATAGATAATAATATTAATATAAAAACCATTGAAAAAAAGGTCGGTTGAATTATTTTGAACCAGGAATTGAGCTGGGATCGAAAGATTTTAGCAGGAATTGGAACTGAAAAATAATGTAAAGGAATTGGAATTGATTAAAATGAATTGAAACTGGAAATAATTTTTTAGAAGGTAATCACCCTAACCCTCCCCATTGCTATCAATAGCATATGAATGCATCAGACATATGGGGTCAAATACATTTAAATGTATTTAAATACAAATACTCTTGAGGGATTCAAATACAAATACTTTTAAATACAAATGTATTTAAATACAAATACATTGGAAAGTACTTCAAATACATTTAATTTTCAAGATGTTTTTCTATGTAGGTAAAAGAAAAACATCTCATATATTGAGACATCTTGTTTATTGGCATAATTAGTGTTTTGCTCATACGATGACAGGCAGACCAGTGCTAGGGAGTATTGTTATTGCTAACTACATCACAGTGACAACTGACTCAAAAACCTCTATCCACAGAGGTAAAGGCCAAAATATGTTGTTTTTGTTATGTTAAGTCAGGAGGTCCATAATAAAATGCCTATGTTGCCCTCAGAAGAGACACTGCTAATGATTGCTAAGATATTGTGAGGAAGTATGATAGCTCAATCTCAAAGTCAGCCAGGAAACCAGAATAGCCTGGTGCCAGCTTGGAGACTGGCTAAAGAACAAAGGGGATGTTGACATATGGTCACTGTCAGGTGCTAATCCATCCTCTGGCTCTGAGCAAACAAAAGTTGTGGTCAATGCCAAGGCCATATGGGGACACCTGCTGTTAAGTGCTTTCATCAGTAATTAACAGTGTTGGGTGAAATTGCAGTGAAGTAATAAGTTTGGTAGGCATTACACCTAATCTTGAAACAGAAATGTTGATAATATTTGAAAAAGTATTTGAAAGTATTTGAAAAAGTCAAATACTTTAGGAAAGTATTTAAATACAAATACTATTCATTCCTCAAGGTCAAATACTTTGAAAAAAGTATTTAAATACTTTCAAATACTAATGTATTTGACCCCATGTCTGGAATGCACTATATCAGTGATACGTATATCAGTGATATATCCTTATCCATCATAATTTATGTAAGCAGTTATAATAGAAGGCCCATTTATAAATTATACAAATGACATAACATTATTATCATTAAAGCAGTTAAAGTCAGTGTTTATTTATGTTTGGTACATTTCTTTGCAATTTCACTACTGCTTTTCCATTTACAAACTTTGACCCAGAGTCTGTTTTGTTTGTCTGTGCCAGGTGAAATGAAATGGGGGCTGGTGCATCTGGACAGACGCCTGTTGCAGTACAGCAGCCAGTGACACCATCGACATGGCACATGTCACATGATCATGACATGCCAGCCGAGTCACGTAATGGTATAGGGTAAGCAACATACAGCAATGCCATTACTTTATAAGAAATTCGCTTTGGAGCAAAATTGTTGAAACAACATTTCAACCCAGCAGTTATGGGCCTTGGTCACATACCGGTGTCATGGACTGGTGTCACATACCGGTGTCACATACTGGTGTCACATACCGGGGTCACGTACCGGTGTCATGTACTGGTGTCACATACTGGTGTCACATACTGGTGTCACGTACTGGTGTCACATACTGGTGTCACATACCGGTGTCACGTACCGGTGTCATGTACCGGTGTCATCATGTACTGGTGTCATGTACTGATGTCACGTACCGGTGTCACATGGAATTGCTCAGATTTCGGCTCAGATTTCAGATGGCGAGCAGGTGGTATCCCTGGTCTCTGTTTATGGTAGGGGCTCTCTGTTTGATGTAAGCGGCCTTGATCTTCACTTTCCTCTTGTGCCAGTTTAATTCCCAGGTCGTACATTTCACAAATTGAAATTATGCTTCAAGGTAAGTGAATTCCTTACAAGATAAAACATCTTGTAACCATGAACGATATATTCCATAGTAATGCCATTATGCAGCACTTCAAATCTATGACTGTTAAAATTAGCAATCGTGTACCAGACCATAATTCTGTGTGAGTTCCTAGCTTATGTGAATCGTCTTACATCAGTCAAAATTTATGATGTTATCATGAACATACTGTGATTTTATTATGTTGTTATTATTTTTAAAAATGTTCTCAAATTATTGCATTATGCCACGTATGGGCTACGTATGAAATCATGGCACTGTTTGTAGTTGTCGCAGCTATGACAGGCAGCGATATGACAGAGAGACCTCTGGTGGTCAACATGCAACAGACGTCGTAACATCACCAACAAGTAGCACATTTGCAAGACAGCACAACGATGAGACTGACTCGGTGGCGACATCTGGTGGGATGTACTCAAGGTATCAAGATGCCATAACCCCACCACTTGGAAGCATAGTTTCCACGCAGCGAAATGACGTCTATCCTGACCTGACATCTGGTGGTCAGGATATCGGTGAAACAGATGCAGAAATTGCGCAAGACTTGAGAGTAAATCTGCCACCAGATGGCTATGGTGCAGCAGCCATTTGCGATACCTCAAAAGATGACATCCTAGCAAAAATATGGTCTGCTGAAGAATATTTGGGGGTATGTATATTTCAGTCAACAATGTTTTGAACTTGATGTTATAAAATATTATTGGTCAAAAGTTTTATGTTCATAATAGATTGTATCGTGTATTTTGTTTTATTTTAACCAACTTGAAGGTTAATGATCAGTAAAATAGCAAACCACAAATTAATTGCACAAGAACTGACCTGATCACTTTTTGTATGTAGAGAAATACTTTAGAAACAGAATCCTATTATCCCGAGTTCAGTTGTGAGTAGTTTAGGATAAGTGAGGCATGGTCACCTGACATTTTCTTGATGGCCAATTAAATTTATCTTGCCTTTCCCAGTAGCCTGCAAATTATGTTTATTAGTTTGGTGTTTCGTGTATTATGTATCCTGGGGGTATTTGTCTTTTGTGTCCACTGTGTAGAACCAGAATGTTGAATGCTGTTAGTCTTAGTCTGTGTTGGTTGTGTAGCACCTTAGAAGTCCTACATGTGTCTTATCACTGTCAAATTCCACCCTGTGTCTCATATCAACTCTCTCTCTCTCTCTCTCTCTCTCTCTCTCTCTCTCTCTCTCTCTCTCTCTCTCTCTCTCTCTCTCTCTCTCTTTTCTCTCTCTCAATCTTAAATTAGGACAGGTTTGACCACTTCTCTTTGCGGTCTCATTTTCAGATGGTCAGTTAAATATGACCACTGACCAGTCTCCATACTGTTTTCATAGACTGTTGCATGCCACCTGAACATTTGTCATTCTGCTGTTAAACATCTAGGAAGTTTGCTTAGTGCTGGTGACAAACTGACATAAACTTGGCACGTTCTATTACATTGGTCATTGTTAGTGTAGACTCACATTTGTCAGTACAGCAAATTGGTCAATATAACCAGCATATTCTGGCCATTGTCCAACAGCAGAAACTACTGTGACCAGAAGGCTATTTCAGTTAGATCAATGTATATACTACACGAGGCCACCAGGATTAAACACTGGAGAGTATGAATTCTAAGAATCGCTATTTACTGATGGAGAATGGATGTCTGCAGTTAAGCTTATGTAGTCATAATTCTGTAGAAAGTACTGGTCATGGATTGTTACCGGATTATTATGTTTGGGATATATCCAAAGAATAATTTGTGATTTTTGTTACCCTAAATTATTAATGTATTTTTTTATAATATGATAATACGTTTTATTTAATAAGTAATATAGCACCAGTTCAAATTATGATTGTTCATGGTGGTTAAGGGCATGTAGAACCCATGTAATATTATAGGCAATAACAATGGCTAAATAAACTTCCATTTTGTAAAAGAACACTAATGGAAATGTCTCAGTCTCGTAGAGGCAGGGACACACTTCTACACCCCATTCTGCTGTGTTATTAGTTATTGCAATCTTCTTTTTCTGAGAAAATGTGTTGTATAATACTGGGTATGTTCACACAAACATAAATACACCCATCACATAGACACATATATACACACTTCATACACAAAGACATACATCTTATACATACACACACCACATACATAAAAACACACCACCACACACACACCCACACACCACACACCACACACCACACACCACACACCACACACCACACACACACACACACACACACACACACACACACACACACACACACACACACACACACACACACACACACACACACACACACACACACACACACACACACACACACACACACACACACACACACACACACACACACACACACACACACACACACACACACACACACACACACACACACACACACACACACACACACACACACACACACACACACACACACACACACACACACACACACACACACACACACACACACACACACACACACACACACACACACACACACACACACACACACACACACACACACACACACACACACACACACACACACACACACACACACACACACACACACACACACACACACACACACACACACACACACACACACACACACACACACACACACACACACACACACACACACACACACACACACACACACACACACACACACACACACACACACACACACACACACACACACACACACACACACACACACACACACACACACACACACACACACACACACACACACACACACACACACACACACACACACACACACACACACACACACACACACACACACACACACACACACACACACACACACACTGACAGACAGTTCACTCAGACACCATCTCGGCATCTCTGGGAAGCATCCAGCCATATGCTACAATTAATGCGCGAAGGCTGCTCGTACACATATCCACCACTGTCTATAGCCAGGTACACATTTATACAGCTGAGTGAACTGGAGCAATGTAGAGTGAAAAAACTTACCCAAGGTTTTAACACTGCAGCACAGGATTCGAACCCGGGTTCTCGTAGTCGAGAGTCCGAAGCTCTACCCCTGAGCCATTGCGCTCTAAACACCTGACCTAAATGAGTACATAGTTTCATCCTGACCACTGTTTCTAACACAAACATCTGTTCTACCTTCAGCAACTGGATGAAGGCGATGATCGCATCAAGAAGCTGTCCCTGGCCGTGGAGAAGGAGATGCATCTTCCACGTATCAAGGAGCTACTTGCCATCCGCGGCCACCTGCAGGACGAACTACTGCGCATCCACGACATGATAGTAGAGGTCGACTCAGACTTATCGGTCAGTCTAATCATAGTCACTGCGAGAAATATGAATAGAATGATTTTTGCTCTAACAAATGGTAGACATATCTATTCAGAATTGCTTTTCTCATTTGTGGGAATGGATGTTTTGGGTGGACATTCTGGGGGAGTTCACCCAGGAAAAATAAATAACTTAATCCGGGTTGAAACACATAGTTCTGAAGTTTATCGTATCACTTTCATGTGTACATTATTTTATATTATGGACATCTACACAGTTCATGGACACTTCCATTTACGGGATGTGAATACAGGTTATAACAGTGACTAAAGCATGTTGGGACATTGCTTAACACTTTGGAAACTATCATCACTAGCCAGCCCAAAACATTAACCAATTTTCATACTATCATTATGGAACTAAACAAATATATTCATATATCCTCACTTTTGTGGGGAGCATAGGTCAATCGAGGGGACAATGGACTACTGCCATTTCAAAACTTAGGCAATTTCATTCACCCCTCATTTTCCTGTATCTTTCGGAAGAGACACTAAAAACCGATGGTCCCTTCTATCTGGTGTCTATTCCAGGGGAAGTAAAAGTTCCCACTAAGGGGGTAGATGTATAACCTGTAGTGGACTCACTAGTTCTAGAGAAGGACAACTCCTGCGTTAACCCAAGTTTGGGCTGTTTGGAGGAAACACCTGAGACCTGAGATCTGATCTTACATCTGTTCTTACTCCCTTTCTAATCACCAAAAACTTTCACCACGGTTTGTACAGGGCCGTGAGAGTCATCAATAACCTTCAAATCTTCAGAACTAAATGGACACTGTCTTTCTCAGCACCGCAGAATGCTATGAAGCCTGTTGTCATACTTTTCAGGGCCTTGAAGACTTTGTGGCTACAAATACAAAAATTGTACAGAAACTATGGGACCTGAACAAGAATGCGAGAGACATTGCAGACGGAAGGCCGACTACTGTCGATTCCAGCACCACTGGACACACACTGACCACTTTCACGGATTCAGCAACAAGTCCAGATGCTTCCCCACAACGGCACTGTGCAGTTTCATGTGACCTTGGAACAGACACCAGTGACTTTGGGGAAAACACCAAGATTGGAGTACTGTCTGAGTCAGATCTGAAGAGAAAACACGACGAGGTGAGATGACATGCAGAAATGTGTTGAAGAATGTCTTATAATACTGAGGTAATTATTTTGTTGCTTTTTAAGATCTGTGGTGCAAGAAATCCAATTTTTAGCCACTCCAGGATTTTTCTGTGAGTTCATAATACAAATAAAAATGCATAATATTGATTGATATAATTATTGTAATTACAGCATGTAATAAAATCCTTTTAGTCATTACGAACAGTAAGTTTTGTTGCATCAAATATAGTCTTCAATTACATTAGCAGTGCTCAGTGGACTGGGCTAGTTGATCCATAGTAATCATCATATCATTGTCCTCCGCTGAAGAGTCTAGAGAGTCTCAGCTGGGACAACAATCCCACCTCTTCTGATAACATTGTCTGGGTTTCCCTGATAATTCTTTGTCTCTTCTTTTGGGAATGCCTCACACGAATCATCTTCATCTGACTTGCCCCCGGTATAAACAGTATCTTCCCCTGTTTCACCCAGTGCAATTGTGATCTCACACTTCTTGAAGGATTTGTGGATCACATCTGGACTTCGGGTCCGAACACTGTTTGTGCACGTGAAATCTGCAAGTCATCACCCAAGCCCTTTGAGCTGCGCCACCTGCTGGCATTATGCCCCTCACTGTGTGGTTACGCCACCTGGTGGACTGATGGAAAACACTCACATTGGTCCCTTTGGCGCACTGTATAATTTGTCTCCACACACTGCACCGTTGTATACTTTGTCTCCATACACTGCACCGTTGTACACTTTGTCTCCATACACTGCACCGTTGTATACTTTGTCTCCATACACTGCACCGTTGTATACTTTGTCTCCATACACTGCACCGTTGTACACTTTGTCTCCATACACTGCACCGTTGTATACTTTGTCTCCATACACTGCACCGTTGTATACTTTGTCTCCATACACTGCACCGTTGTATACTTTGTCTCCATACACTGCACCGTTGTACACTTTGTCTCCATACACTGCACCGTTGTATATTTTGTCTCCATACACTGCACCGTTGTATACTTTGTCTCCATACACTGCACCGTTGTACACTTTGTCTCCATACACTGCACCATTGTACACTTTGTCTCCATACACTGCACCGTTGTACACTTTGTCTCCATACACTGCACCGTTGTATACTTTGTCTCCATACACTGCACCGTTGTATACTTTGTCTCCATACACTGCACCGTTGTATACTTTGTCTCCATACACTGCACCGTTGTATACTTTGTCTCCATACACTGCACCGTTGTACACTTTGTCTCCATACACTGCACCGTTGTATATTTTGTCTCCATACACTGCACCGTTGTATACTTTGTCTCCATACACTGCACCGTTGTATACTTTGTCTCCATACACTGCACCATTGTACACTTTGTCTCCATACACTGCACCGTTGTATACTTTGTCTCCATACACTGCACCGTTGTATACTTTGTCTCCATACACTGCACCGTTGTATACTTTGTCTCCATACACTGCACCGTTGTATACTTTGTCTCCATACACTGCACCATTGTATACTTTGTCTCCATACACTGCACCATTGTACACTTTGTCTCCATACACTGCACCGTTGTCAGAACGAACCCAGCTAACAAAATCAGGTTATCAGAATGTTAGCAGAACGTTATTTCTACGTTACGATAACGTTAGCCGGTAACGTTCTTCTAACGTTTTTTTGAGAAAAAAATCTTTACGTGCCCTTAACATTATATATGGGAATATTACTCCATAACCTAATTATAAACTTCTGCTAACGTTACGGGAACGTTACATGTTTGCTGGGAACATGGTGAAGTATTGATACAGTGGAATGCTCTGAGTCGCTGATCTTTTATTTTCAGGAAGAGGCTAACGTGGTGACGCGATACGCCCATGAGATCGTTGGTCTGGAGCCGATGAATGAAGACATAGATCACATTCTCAATGCACATCTACTCAGCATGCAGGCCCTGAGAGACAAACAGACTCGGGAGAAGGAACACATTAGACGGAGTTTAGATCAAAAACGCGAGCGCCTATTAAGAAGGTCAGAATGCAAACAAGTAACCACCGTGGAACGTCAGCCTCATGCAAATGAAGCTGCCTCTAAATTAGTCATGTTCGAAGGACCAGGTATGCGTCCAATCAAGATGGCTGACCAGCACGCTGAACATCAAGGTCACAATGGTTATAGCAGAGGTCATGTAGATCCAGGCATTGATGAGTTATACTCAGTGCTACACATAGATGACAACGAGGAAGGAGGTCACAAGGAACATGTGTCAAGGTCATCTGAGAAAGCAGACGACATATTTAGAAGTAGTGTTGACGAGATGAAATTGAGGTTGGAGAACGGGATGAATGAAAATAGGGAGCTTGGATTTGGTCGCAGGAAGGAGGGGAAGCGAGGAGACATTGATCATACTGGTGTCGAGGTGTGGATGAATGGTGACGTGTCACCAGATGATAATGAGACGGCACCAGTCGATAGTGGTGACAGTAAAAATAGCACGGTGGAAGATATAGAAGAGAAAGAAGATTGGGCGAAACATTCCAGCAAGCAGTGCGCCAGCATGTATGACAAAGATATCCAGGTGGGAATTGTTTGTAATTGTTGTAATCTTGATACTTGATCATCGATGTGCGAGGTAGTAATATGACATATTATGTGTAGCTTAATCAGTGCACTCATCCAGAATATTTGTGGTTTTAGTCTGAGCCAGTAAAAAATTAGATAAAACAGCATGATTATTTCCCAGTGGTAAAATTCCTATTTTGCCACATTTTTTGCCTCAAATTTGGTGTAGCAAAAATCATTTGCACAGTCTGCTTGATGTGTGTGTGTGTGTGTGTGTGTGTGTGTGTGTGTGTGTGTGTGTGTGCGTGCGATGCGTGTGCATGCATGTGCGTGCATGCGTGGGTGCATGCGTGTGTGTGTGTGTGGTGTGTGTGTGGTGTGTGTGTGTGTGTGTGTGTGTGTGTGTGTGTGTGTGTGTGTGTGTGTGTGTGTTACTATAAAGAATCTTATCAGAAAAGTAACTTGTTTTCTTTGTACATCTACAGGAAGGCAGCCAAGTACAGGTAACTGATTGTGCATGAGTTTGTTGATTAATACCACTTTCTGTGTCTCACCAGTTGCTTGTCACACCTCCATGACTACTCAAACATTGCCAGTACAGTAACCGTCAGAATTTGTCAAACTGAACCCCCGCGAACCATCTTCGAAAACATTGGATTAAAAACAACACACCTTTTCGTGGATAAAACATATACCGCTTGGTCTTATTTTTACAAGAGATCATCTTAGAATGTTGATGTCTAATATGAAACATAATTCCTTCATTTACTCTCAGTCTTCCACTCTCTGCCAAATGAAAGTTGGTAAACATTAGTGTATTAATACAATACAATAACACTTATTGTTTGATCTTTGTTTATTCACCTAATTCTGCCTTTGATTAAAATAAAAATAATTAATTATAAACTAATTAAGCCACAGAAGAAAAGCCAGTGTTTTCTTCAATGCCACAAATTTTCGATGTGCTTATTGTGATATTCTCACCTGAATTCTGAATGCTAGCCAGATGACATCACATAAAAAGTAATAAAACTACGTTGATGGCATAAAGTGAATCAAAGATGGTGTGGTCATTTTCTTTGTGCACATGAACAAAGTGAGATGGCGTAAAAAGTCTGAAATTATAAAGAAACTGTCTCTGGATGATTGAAATGAAAGTAATTATGTTTTATATCAGTCATTGACATTTTGAGGTGGATAGAATGCAAATAAATAACCGTTAACATGTAAAATATGCCAGGATGCCCACCTAGATAAGCAAAAACCACAATTCACCATAACGGGTATAGTTTGATACCCTAAATGTATTGATACCCTAAATATATTACATGTGATGGACCCAGAAAATAGCCATAAAATGTGGAATTTGTCCCAGGGATGGCTATGGACTGAAGGTACTGGCAATGTCATGAGGTCCTCTCTCCTCCCTCCCTCCTCCCTCCCTCCCTCCTCCCTCCTCCTCCCTCCCCCCTCCCTCCCCCTCCTCCTCCCTCCTCCCTCCTCCCTCCTCCCTCCTCCCTCTTCCCTCTCCTCCCTCCCTCCCCTTCCCCCTTCCCCTCCCTCCCTCCCTCCTCCCTCCTCCCTCCTCGCCCTCCCTCCCTCCCTCCTCCCTCACCTCCCCTCTCCCTCCTCCCTTCCCTCCCCTCCCTCCTCCCTCCTCCCTCCTCCTCCCTCCTCCTCCCTCCTCCCTCCTCATCCTTCCCCCTTGCCCTCCCTCCCTCCTCCCTCCTCCCTCTCCTCCTCCCTCCTCCCTCCCTCCCTCCTCCCTCCTCCCTCCTCCCTCCTCCCTCCTCCCTCCTCCCTCCCTCCCTCCTCCCCCTTGCCCTCCCCTCCCTCCCTCCCTCCTCCTCGCCCTTCCCCTTGCCCTCCCTCCTCCCTCCTGCCTCCTGCCTCCCTCCTCCCTCTCCTCTCCCTTCCCCCTCCCTCCCTCCCTCCTCCTCCTCCCTCCCTCCCTCCCTCCCCTCCTCCTCCCTCCCTCCTCCCTCCTCCCTCCTCCCTCCTCCCTCCTTCCACGTGCACGTTCTAACTGTAGCTAGATGTCATGTATGTTGATACTGCATGGTTCTGTAAGATATTCTGTCAACACAAATATCCAGGAACAGGCTAAGAAGTATGCAGTATTCAATATACAAGTATTTGTGGTTTCCTGATACAGCCACACAACTGGTACATTAACGATAATGATTATAATGTCAATGCCAGTTGATAACACGTTTGTAGTGTTACTGAACAAACATTATACAAACCTGTTTAACCTTCTCAAATGGAAATGATATACACTATACATAAATGCACATTCATTTTAATGGCCATCCTTTTCTAGACTGCATATTGCAGTACTTTCAACTATCGGAGAATATTTTGAAAAATATTGACTGCAGCAATCTGCTTGTATAGAACTAAATAGAACTACATTGGAATCCTTAAATTGATATGACTGATCGTTCAAAATTATATGCAGTTAACTTTGTCAATCAAATACTACAGGAAATAATATGAGCATCAGGTTAAGTTAGGCGAGATATAACAGTAATAACTAACTAATAGTAAACTAATAATTAATAATTAATAACTTTATGGTTGGATATTAATAATGAAATCATAGTTTTTTCCTGTTCCAATTTACTGTCTTAACCTTTTGACCTCCCAAGTCTGATCAAGATTACCAGCCATTAGAAAAGGTTGTTTTCCAACCATACCTGGTTAATAAGATTGCACTTGCATGTTTAGATTGAAGACTTTGAAGGTGGTTCAGATGAGGATCCTGTGCATGGTCACGATGAGGTAAGCATGCAAAACATCATACTAGAACACACAGAGACGCATGTACATACACACATGCACACACATACAAACACAAACATCCACACAAATACACGCACCCACACACACATGCCCGTGCACGCAATCACACATTCTGCTTACTGTCATATGTATTCAGTGCTATTCACTGTCAATATATTGTCACGCTTGAAGTCTAGAACTCTCACACATACACACGCATGTGCGCACGCTTGCACGCACGCACACATTCTGCTTACTGTCATATGTGTTCCCCGTCAACGTGTTGTCATGCCAGAACTTACATTTGTCTGCATTGTTAGAAAGTGTTCACAGACGCCTTGGGTCCTGTGTGCCACCAAACAGTGGTCAGACACCTGTAATGTCTGCACTGTTCAGACAGAGTAGTCCACACCCACACAGATGAGGGTCCTTCAGTCAAACTCCTGCCTAAGCCCTGCATCACAGGACCATCTCACCCACTCAGGGATAGAAATGGAGTAGAACGTTTTTATTATGTGTAATATGCATGTTTATTTTTAACGTTTATTGTATGTCCTTTATATTCAGAAATATATATTTATTTTTAATGGCCAAATGCCCACAGAGCATTACAGTGAGTTGCATAAACATCTTGTGGTTATTTCTATAACCTTCATTTTAGGAATTTTCTCAAGTTGCCTTCATGTTGTTTATCCACTTTTGACACAGTCATGTGCATGCAATTTGTTTAGTGACGCCTGATGTCCTTATTTTGTCATTCTGCCTAGGACAAACTTGGTCACTTGCATGACTTACCGACAAAGAGTGGCAATGTCACCACAACTGACACGGGTGTTGGTTCAGAGGAGGTAGGGCTGCCCGGAGACTGTCTAGAGACTCACCTTAATGTTTATCTATACCTTTTCAAGTTCAACTATTAAAACAACATTAATAATAAAAACTTAATTAAAAATAAAATAAATATTTAAAAACAGGAATAGTGATGAAATGTTTATAAAATAATATTATTTGAAAATTTGACATCTTATAATTACTGTCATACATACCAGTAATGTCCAAATATCCATATTCCATTGCTCCAGATAAAATTAAATATCATTGTTGTTTTTGTATATTAGAAAGACGCAATAAAGGAGAAAGACACATCCTTCATTTGTCGACTTGTCAGAGAGAGAGAAAGACTTAGTGACGATGATTTTGCCAGCCTGCTGTCGAAACATCTGTCTGACACAGAATGCCTCCGACAGCTGCGGAATGCAGAGAAACAAAGGCTCAACGATAGGATGAAGTCAACACTGAAAGACCATGAAAACAACAGTTTTCAGGAGAAGGTATTTTCAGTTATCAATGTTTCTCATTTTGTTCCTGGTGAGCTGGCCTTGGCACTGCTTTTGTCACGTGTTTTTGACACGGTTTTCTCCTCTGTTGTCATCTTTCGATCTTCCATCCCAATGTCCCCAGATCTCCTGTCAGCAACCCTTCTGTCTCAGTCGTTGTCTTTCTCTTATTCCGGTTAATCTCGGGGCATCCACCCTCACCTTTAATCCTTCTACAAACGTCTGTCTTCTTGGAATAAAATCACTGATATTTTTACGAAGGTGTCCAAACCATACAATGCTAAAATAATTATATTCTCATACATTCACTATGAGTAATGCTTTTTAGATTTCGCTCTCAGTTAAAGGATTTGTATCGTACATTAGACTATTTTTTCCATATCTTCTACAATTGTTTGAGCTACCTGGGTACATAAATCATCAACTGATCATGTTACCATTACAATAATATCATTGACACCGTGATCAGTGTTGTAAAAGTTTGACAAGCATTGGCATTTGTATTTGGGGAAACCATCGTTTACTGCCACTGTCATGCTTGTTCATTAATTCCGGGTTCTGTTATTTCAATTCATGATTTGGAAAAGTAATGTATTGCCCAGGGTATCTTCCTGAACTTTGGCATGCTCTGTTGGAGCTTTCTACATACTCTCATTCATCACTTTGAACTCAACACTGGTGAAGGCATCGAGAGTGTCTTGAATAACCCAACTAGGCAAACTAGGATTCAGAAGGTAACATATTGCATGTTCAATTATCTTTTACTAAGATTTTATATGTTGGAAACATTGTGTATGATTGTGTTGTGCTCTGCTTTTTCTATAGTCCAAACCAGAAGAAGACACAGGAATATCTGAAGTAAGTGTGTAGTTGATCGATTGTAAGTGGGATTAATGTTCTCAATTCATGCAGGCCTAAATGACTGTGTGATTAATTTATTAGTTACTACAGATTGTGACATCACATGTGTATATTACATTAAGAAATAAGGCAATGTAAATATGTCACTGATAGATGCACTTATACTTAATTATACGGACATATTTACACATCAATAAAGTAAAATTGCAAGAAATCCATTGCTATGTACCCTTCATATATCTCTGAGTTTTTTAACATCAATATTTTCTATAGTTATTGGTACTATGAGGTTAAGTTATGAAAACTCTATAAATTCTCTAAAATTATGATATATGATTCTTGCTATTCATATACTGTGGGTTCTTGCTATTTAAGATATATTTAAATTTGGTCAAATATTAGAGCATATCAGATCAATTGTTCCTCGCATCCATTTGGAGGTCATCTGTTTTATAAATAGGAATATGCTACTTTCTTATAAAATGCGCATTTCATGTTAGACATTGATGTACATTTGTTTTTGTGAAAATGTAATCTTACTAGACTGATTATATTCAATCTTTGATAGAAAATTTCAAAATTGGAAGGCAAGCTTCACAAGAGGTTGTTACGCAAAAGAGAAGAAATGGATGAGGCTGATGTTGAGGATGTCTTCAGAAGATTTCGCCAAAAACAGGAGAAGATACTGAGGCAGAAAGAAGCTGACAAGGAGCACAGTAAAGAGATGTTAAAGCAGAAACTTGAAAGATTACGCAAACAGGTAATTTGCAGGTGTTTGAGTAGATTATTAGAAGCAACTGAAACTCTAATATGTGTGTCATATGCGTCTTGGTGAACGTCACTTATACATGAAACATTTTGTGAACACTTTCTGTGCCATTAAGAATGTGGAGAAAACCTTGTAAAGAAAACTAGTGGGTTGTTTGTGGAGATGACTCATTTACGGCCTCTGTTAAATCTGCAACACCTTCTTGTCATTTCACCCAGTCAATATTTGCTTATGTTCTTAATGATGTAACAGTTATACTTTCACAGCATGGACAGTTTCATGCGGGCTAATGCATGTATGATTTAAGTTCTTTTGTCTCACATAAATACTTCTCTGTGTGCAGTGTTTTGTGCACTATACATGAATTAACATGAAATTGCACTTTTCCATAAAAACAGGTATTGCCTTGCATACAAAATAGGTGGATTAGTTACCTCGGTAATTAAAAATTTTTGGTCATGTTTTAGAAAATTGCGAAGAAGCCGGAGGTAGCGACTGAAGAGAAGGTAATTATGTTATACTAAGTGTATATCAGCTCATATAAACACAAGACTTATAAAATGATGCGCACACTTATAGAGGGAGCCACAATTATTCCATGATCAATCTAAAATCAGTCTAGTGTAAATGTTTTTGTTGACGCTTCTTCAAAGACAGTTTCAATCTTGGACACATTTTCATAGCACCTTTTTTACTCTGCTGTTGCTAAAAGATGCTTATGTTTTTTAAAGTTGGGTATGGTTTTTGTACCATGTGTTATAAGTGTAAATATGTTCATTTTCTACAGTTTGTCCTATAAGTGCCAGTTAGTTTGGGGACATTTTATATAACGTCTGTTAATGAAAAAAACTGTTTCAAATTTATGTCGTTAAAACATAATTTATAATAGCCTGGGAAACCATTTGTATGTAGCATCTTGTGCATGGAGGAGATGTGCGTGGGTCGAGTAGTAACAATCGTGATCTTGCTCTCAGGAGGAGGATGAGCTGATAGAAGACAGGGCCAGGAAGCACAGATCAGCCGTCAGGCAGATGGTGTGTATTTATATTCAACTACCAAGTATCCAAGTTACCTGTTTGTTTTAGTGAGAGTTCATTTTATACAAAAGAATGAGTCATCTGGTGGGCTCCACTTCATTGCTTAAAATTATGGCTGATGCTGTTTATGGATGTTTGTGAGACAAGTTAAACTTGTTCTGACAAAATGAGTCACATGTAAAAAAAATTAACAATTAGTTAGTCACACCTTCAGAAAGAATAATTGTTAAGCTTTCCAACAGTGTAAAATCATGGAACTAGCTCATACACAGCCAAAGTTATTCGACACTGAACATGCCGGGTAGAAACTTTCAACCTGAGAAAATCACATCTGAAGTTCGTGGTCACGCAAGTACATGATCGAGTGCGTTGTCATTCCTAATTGTTGCTGGGTCACATATATATATATATATATATATATATATATATATATATATATATATATATATATATATATATTATTATATATATATATATATATATATATTTTATATTGTGTGACAAGCAAGAAATGTATTGCCAGAACTGTCTGTATTATATAATTGTCTTAATGGGAGCCCCATCTGATCTTAAGATGAATATTACTTTGTATTTTTATGCTTATTATTATTGAAATAAATTCTATCTGTCAATGTAAATGATGTGGTACCGTGCGTTAGAGTTACAATCTGTCCAGTGCATTTTCATGTGCACCCTTTCATGCACATTCTTATCATCATCAACTGTTATCACTCTAGGAGGATTCAGGGGTGCGAGATTCAGCGACTAGTTTGGTACATGAACACCAGGAGGACGTGCGACACATTCACGACTTGAGGAAACGGGAGAGAGAACTGATGGACGAAAGACTCAAGTCAAGACTCATCAGCAAGAAAAGGTCACTTGACATCAGTTGCTTACACACTTGACATCAGTTACTTACACACTTGACATCAGTTACTTACACACTTGACATCAGTTACTTACACACTTGACATCAGTTACTTACACACTTGACATCAGTTACTTACACACTTGACATCAGTTACTTACACACTTGACATCAGTTACTTACACACTTGACATCAGTTACTTACACACTTGACATCAGTTACTTACACACTTGACATCAGTTACTTACACACTTGAGATCAGTTACTTACACACTTGACATCAGTTACTTACACACTTGACATCAGTTACTTACACACTTGACATCAGTTACTTACACACTTGAGATCAGTTACTTACACACTTGACATCAGTTACTTACACACTTGAGATCAGTTACTTACACACTTGACATCAGTTGCTTACACACTTGACATCAGTTACTTACACACTTGACATCAGTTGCTTACACACTTGACATCAGTTACTTACACACTTGACATCAGTTGCTTACACACTTGACATCAGTTACTTACACACTTGACATCAGTTGCTTACACACTTGACATCAGTTGCTTACACACTTGACATCAGTTGCTTACACACTTGACACCAGTTCCTTACACACTTGACATCAGTTGCTTACACACTTGACATCAGTTACTTACACACTTGACATCAGTTGCTTACACACTTGACATCAGTTACTTACACACTTGACATCAGTTACTTACACACTTGACATCAGTTACTTACACACTTGACATCAGTTACTTACACACTTGACATCAGTTACTTACACACTTGACATCAGTTACTTACACACTTGACATCAGTTACTTACACACTTGACATCAGTTACTTACACACTTGACATCAGTTACTTACACACTTGACATCAGTTACTTACACACTTGACATCAGTTACTTACACACTTGACATCAGTTACTTACACACTTGACATCATTTACTTACACACTTGACATCAGTTGCTTACACTTGACATCAGTTGCTTACACACTTGACATCAGTTGCTTACACATGACATCAGTTGCTTACACACTTGACATCAGTTGCTTACACACTTGACATCAGTTGCTTACACACTTGACATCAGTTGCTTACACACTTGACATCAGTTGCTTACACACTTGACATCAGTTGCTTACACACTTGACATCAGTTGCTTACACACTTGACATCAGTTGCTTACACACTTGACATCAGTTGCTTACACACTTGACATCAGTTGCTTACACACTTGACATCAGTTGCTTACACACTTGACATCAGTTGCTTACACACTTGACATCAGTTGCTTACACACTTGACATCAGTTGCTTACACACTTGACATCAGTTGCTTACACACTTGACATCAGTTGCTTACACACTTGACATCAGTTGCTTACACACTTGACATCAGTTGCTTACACACTTGACATCAGTTGCTTACACACTTGACATCAGTTGCTTACACACTTGACATCAGTTGCTTACACACTTGACATCAGTTGCTTACACACTTGACATCAGTTGCTTACACACTTGACATCAGTTGCTTACACACTTGACATCAGTTGCTTACACACTTGACATCAGTTGCTTACACACTTGACATCAGTTGCTTACACACTTGACATCAGTTGCTTACACACTTGACATCAGTTGCTTACACACTTGACATCAGTTGTTCACACTTGACATCAGTTGCTTACACACTTGACATCAGTTGCTTACACACTTGACATCAGTTGCTTACACACTTGACATCAGTTGCTTACACACTTGACATCAGTTGCTTACACACTTGACATCAGTTGCTTACACACTTGACATCAGTTGCTTACACACTTGACATCAGTTGCTTACACACTTGACATCAGTTGCTTACACACTTGACATCAGTTGCTTACACACTTGACATCAGTTGCTTACACACTTGACATCAGTTGCTTACACACTTGAGATCAGTTGCTTACACACTTGAGATCAGTTACTTACACACTTGACATCAGTTGCTTACACACTTGACATCAGTTGCTTACACACTTGACATCAGTTGCTTACACACTTGACATCAGTTGCTTACACACTTGACATCAGTTGCTTACACACTTGACATCAGTTGCTTACACACTTGACATCAGTTGCTTACACACTTGACATCAGTTGCTTACACACTTGAAATCAGTTGCTTACACACTTGACATCAGTTACTTACACACTTGACATCAGTTACTTACACACTTGACATCAGTTACTTACACACTTGACATCAGTTGCTTACACACTTGACATCAGTTGCTTACACAGTTGAGATCAGTTACTTACACACTTGAGATCAGTTACTTACACACTTGAAATCAGTTGCTTACACACTTGACATCAGTTGCTTACACACTTGAAATCAGTTACTTACACACTTGAAATCAGTTACACACTTGACATCAGTTACTTACACACTTGACATCAGTTGCTTACACACTTGAGATCAGTTACTTACACACTTGAGATCAGTTACTTACACACTTGACATCAGTTACTTACACACTTGAGATCAGTTGCTTACACACTTGAGATCAGTTACTTACACACTTGACATCAGTTGCTTACACACTTGACATCAGTTACTTACACAGTTGAGAGCAGTTACTTACATACTTGACATCAGTTGCTTACACACTTGACATCAGTTACTTACACACTTGACATCAGTTACTTACACACTTGACATCAGTTACTTACACACTTGACATCAGTTACTTACACACTTGAGATCAGTTTCTTACACACTTGACATCTCATTCGAAAACCAAATGTGAATACAGAAAGTTGATTGGTTGTCAAATGTGCCAGTAATCACAGTATTTAAACATGAAATGTATAAATCACTACTGTCTTGAACGGTTTTGTGATTTGAACAATATCTTTACTGGTTACGCTAAGCTTATGATATACCGTGCAATCGTGCTGTCCACCCTCCAATATGGAGCCGAGGCCTGGACAGTGTACAGGCGACAGAGGAAAAAACTGCATGCCTTCATGATGCGACGTCTGCGTTCGATCATGAGGATAACCTGGATGGACAAAGTGACAAAAAAGGACATACCTGAACGGACAGGGCTGCCCTCTATGGAAGATCTTCTGATCAGAAAGAATCTCCGGTGGACTGGACACCTCATGAGGATGTCACTAGGTTCTCTACTCTCAACTGTCTTCTGGTCACAGAAAGTGAGGGCGCCCTCGTCTCCGGTTCAAGGATACCATCAATAGAAACCTGAAGCTGAGAGACACAAAGACCGACTCATGGACATCACTCTCACAGCAGAGAGATAAATGGAGAGCAATAGTCAAGTGATGGAAGCAGTCTTTGTCGCATCGCAATTGACAGCATGATGATGATGATGATGACTGCTAATCTTATGTTATTTCTTTCAAAGCATACAGCATACATGTATAACAACAAATGGTTGTTTGACCCCTACTGGTGTGTAAACTGTTTCATTTGTTAGAAGGTCAATGTTTGAATAAACATGTGTACAGCCGTACACCACAAGAGCAAAGGTTACAAGATGAAAATTCATGTGTGAAACTTTGATGGATAACTAAAAGTTAAGAAAGAAAGAAAAAAGTATGAAAATGCATATGGATGCCACATGTGGAATGGAAATACCTTTGTAGTGTTGGGTTTGGGGATATCCTATCGGATACCTCCATGGATATTCTTCAATTCCCTACAGTGAGCAATTCAATTTGTCACATCAGCATGACAATTCATCTGTCAGTGTGTTTATGGAAGTACCGGACACTGTTTATATTGTGACATTACGTCCACACTCTGTTTACATGCACATGGAATCCAAGATTAAAATTATGTACGGGTAATGATTTTACCTATGTTTCTTCGACTGAAAACCTGATTGCTTTTGATGTGTGTGCAGGTTTTTTTCCTCTCCTAATCTTAATGTAATTGGCATTAGTGAAAAAATGTATAATCTTGCACAATCTCACCCCGCAAATACTAGCCACACCTATCAGGAGGGAGGATTTGACTAAAATGGACACATGCTTAAAGAAGCATGTTGAGTCAACCTGCTCCATATGCCAATTGTTCCTTATATGTCTAAAGATAAATGACTAAAAATGCAGACCAGCACAGTGATTTGATTTATTCCTGTTATGTAGATGCTTCTTTCACCAGGACACCAGTTGTCATGGTGATAGTCTGTCCCATATAATTCCAGTGTTGCTAAATTTGACATTTTGCCAACTTCTTGTTTCAGATTGTGAGAGACAAAGCCAGCAGTGTGCTCTGTCCCAGTTGACAGTTGTGGCACGTGTTCATGGACGGCCACAGGAGGAAATCAGATATCATTTTGTTTTGTTTTGTTCGGTATGACAAGTGAATGGAATTAATGGATATATGAATGGTTTGAGGAACATATTATTGCAGAGCACTTGAGGAATAACCCTAGTAAATGAGATCAACATATTTGTGAAGGTGCAGTAACAGTAGTAAACTAGTGTATTTGTCGCTGATGTCTTAATCACAAACATGATTACATGTTGTAGAAATTAAAGTAAAAAACGTATCAGTTATATCTATGTGATATGGTAGTAGGACAACTATTACGAGGATTGTCTTGAAACCTAGTAAAGATTACACAGCTTGAGACAGGCGTGCATACTCACTTTTTTGCAGTGTTTTTATATGATCACTCTGTTTGCATTTAAGTATTCACCATCTTACAAACCACACCATACCATTTAGCTGGAGAGTTTGCATTAAAGTATTATAAACGGATGATGCAGTGCATAATTATAATATCCTATTGTGTGTGTTCATCAGCACGAAGTTATGGATGAAAGATGTTTGCTCGTGTGTGTGTTATTTTTTGTTCCGCAAAAAAATCTTACTTTTGAGTTGGACTTCTTCTGCCAGTGACCACACCCACTGTCGTCCACATGGCACTAAGGTTATTAGCCTGAAATCTGCTGAATGCTGGTAGGCTGCATTATGAAGCATTGCTTATGGATTTATTTGTGAATCGGTTACTTACTTCTATAGCAGCACCTTGCTAATTAAAAAGGTGTTATTTTAAGCTGATGACGGTTTTTTATTTTCTCATGTCTTCCTTGTGATGGTCGTTTAATATGTACGCACTGTGGGATGTTACATCACGTTACTGACCAATCAGTGCATATAACACTAACAGTTTCTGTTGTAAGTGGTGTCTTCCATTGCCCAAAAGAAACACGTTTTAATTATGTGCCAGTAAGTTGTATTAATTGTTCCATTTATGTAACTACTTCAAGTGCTTTTTAAGTTACGCAGTCTTAGTTGAGTTCCAGTCTCTGATCTAGAAAAGATGATGTATACACAAAAATTCTGGGAAACTTTTAATTTTGTGATGCAAATAAAACTCAAATGCTCTGTTCTTTGTGTTCACATGTTTACTGTAATAGTGTTCATGTTTAATTATCTGTCAGATCATTATGTATGGTTATGTTTAGCATGACCAGAAGTTACCATTAGTTGGGCTATTTGGATCTATGGATGCAGAAAAACAGACACTAGGGGCGAGCTCTAGAAATGATAGCACGGGGTACAAACCTCCAATTCCACCCTCCACAAATTTTGAAATGGACATTGCCCCCCCCCCCCCGAGATGCATGGGAGCATGTAAAGCTAGCACAGGCATAGCAGGGGAAAATTCCAATAGTCTGGGAGGTACAAGCCGTCCAGATCTCCTAAACCCATACAGATCTGCCTGTGAACACTACTGACAGTTTTAGCATGTGTACAAAAATGAGATGTTTTCATTTCCCTAACTGCAATATCCATAAAATAGCATGAATGTCCCCTAAAGTACATCGATACTCAAGATTGTGTTTTTGATTTACACTAAGCTGATACAGCTGTAGCAACTTCTGTCCTAAGACTCTCCTCTCCTTAATGTACTATCAGTTGATGTCTCCTCCACGCAGTGTACTATCAGTTGATGTCTCCTCCACTCAGTGTACTGTCAATTGAGGTCTCCTCCACTCAGTGTATTGTCAGTTGATGTCTCCTCCACTCAGTGTACTGTCAGTTGATGTCTCCTCCACTCAGTGTACTGTCAGTTGATGTCTCCTCCACTCAGTGTACTGTCAGTTGATGTCTCCTCCACTCAATGTACTGTCAGTTGATGTCTCCTCCACTCAGTGTACTGTCAGTTGATGTCTCCTCCACTCAGTGTATTGTCAGTTGATGTCTCCTCCACTCAGTGTACTGTCAGTTGATGTCTCCTCCACTCAATGTACTGTCAGTTGATGTCTCCTCCACTCAGTGTACTGTCAGTTGATGTCTCCTCCACTCAGTGTACTGTCAGTTGATGTCTCCTCCAGTCAGTGTACTGTCAGTTGATGTCTCCTCCACTCAGTGTACTGTCAGTTGATGTCTCCTCCACTCAGTGTACTGTCAGTTGATGTCTCCTCCACTCAGTGTACTGTCAGTTGATGTCTCCTCCACTCAGTGTACTGTCAGTTGATGTCTCCTCCACTCAGTGTACTGTCAGTTGATGTCTCCTCCACTCAGTGTATTGTCAGTTGATGTCTCCTCCACTCAGTGTACTGTCAGTTGATGTCTCCTCCACTCAGTGTACTGTCAGTTGATGTCTCCTCCACTCAGTGTACTGTCAGTTGATGTCTCCTCCACTCAGTGTACTGTCAGTTGATGTCTCCTCCACTCAGTGTATTGTCAGTTGATGTCTCCTCCACTCAGTGTACTGTCAGTTGATGTCTCCTCCACTCAGTGTACTGTCAATTGATGTCTCCTCCACTCAGTGTACTGTCAGTTGATGTTTCCTCTACTCAGTGTACTGTCAGTTGATGTCTCCTCCACTCAGTGTACTGTCAGTTGATGTCTCCTCCAGTCAGTGTACTGTCAATTGATGTCTCCTCCAGTCAGTGTACTGTCAATTGATGTCTCCTCCAGTCAGTGTACTGTCAATTGATGTCTCCTCCAGTCAGTGTACTGTCCGTTGATGTCTCCTCCACTCTGTATACTGTCAGTTGATGTCTCCGCCACTCAATGTACTGTCAGTTGATGTCTCCTCCACTTAATGTACTGTCAGTTGATGTCTCCTCCACTTAATGTACTGTCAGTTGATGTCTCCTCCACTCAGTTTACTGTCAGTTGATAATTGTTATCTCCTCCACTCAGTGTATTGTCGATAGTCCAGGCTCCGCTATGTGGCGCCACACTTTGTCAAGATTTACGAAGTCGTCGTCTGACAGCCCCGGTTGCTACCTAAGGCTAAACGAACCGACAAAAATCTGGTGCACGCCATGCATATTCCGCTTGCACTAATTTATAAACCATGAGTACATAGCATAGTTATACAAATCGAAATTTCTTGCACGGATGTTCAGCAATACAACGCCTGAACTTCGTGCCCACTCTAAAAATACATGAAGCCAGAACACATGTTCACCGCGATTCCAATAGGTCACGTGATCACAATCGTTTCCGCATTGGTTAAGCAAGGTGCGCGAAATGATGGCCAGGTCTTTTTAGCAAACACCCATGTGTATTTGAACGACAAATATAAATTGTACTATCAGTTGATGTCTCCTCCACTCAGTGTACTGTCAATTGAGGTCTCCTCCACTCAGTGTATTGTCAGTTGATGTCTCCTCCACTCAGTGTACTGTCAGTTGATGTCTCCTCCACTCAATGTACTGTCAGTTGATGTCTCCTCCACTCAGTGTGCTGTCAGTTGATGTCTCCTCCACTCAGTGTATTGTCAGTTGATATCTCCTCCACTCAGTGTGCTGTCAGTTGATGTCTCCTCCAGTCAGTGTGCTGTCAGTTGATGTCTCCTCCAGTCAGTGTACTGTCAGTTGATGTCTCCTCCACTCTGTGTATTGTCAGTTGATGTCTCTGCCACTCAATGTACTGTCAGTTGATGTTAGAGCTCCTCCACTCAGTGTATTGTCAGTTGATGTCTCCTCCACTCAGTGTATTGTCAGTTGATGTCTCCTCCACTCAGTGCATTGTCAGTTGATGTCTCCTCCACTCAGTGTATTGTCAGTTGATGTTTCCTCCACTCAGTGTATTGTCAGTTGATGTCTCCTCCACTCAGTGTACTGTCAATTGAGGTCTCCTCCACTCAGTGTATTGTCAGTTGATGTCTCCTCCACTCAGTGTACTGTCAGTTGATGTCTCCTCCACTCAATGTACTGTCAGTTGATGTCTCCTCCACTCAGTGTACTGTCAGTTGATGTCTCCTCCACTCAGTGTACTGTCAGTTGATGTCTCCTCCACTCAGTGTACTGTCAGTTGATGTCTCCTCCAGTCAGTGTACTGTCAGTTGATGTCTCCTCCAGTCAGTGTACTGTCAGTTGATGTCTCCTCCAGTCAGTGTACTGTCAGTTGATGTCTCCTCCAGTCAGTGTACTGTCAGTTGATGTCTCCTCCTCTTAGTGTACTGTCAGTTGATGTCTCCTCCACTCAGTGTATGTCAGTTGATGTCTCCTCCACTCAGTGTATTGTCAGTTGATGTCTTCCACTCATGTATGTCGTGATGTTCCTCCCTCGTGTATGTGTTGATGTCTCCTCCATCTGTATGTCAGTTGATGTCTCCTCCACTCAGTGTATTAGTTGATGCTCCTCCATCGTGCTTCATTGATGTCTTCTCGTGTACTGCAGTGATGTCATCAGTGTACTGTCAGTTGATGTCTCCTCCATCATGTACTGTCATGATGTCTCCTCCAGTCATGTACTGTCAATTGATGTCTCCTCCAGTCAGTGTACTGTCAATTGATGTCTCCTCCTCAGTGTACTGTCAATTGATGTCTCCTCCAGTCAGTGTACTGTCGTTGATGTCTCCTCCACTCTGTTACTGTCAGTTGATGTCTCCGCCACTCAATGTACTGTCAGTTGATGTCTCCTCCACTTAATGTACTGTCAGTTGATGTCTCCTCCACTTAATGTACTGTCAGTTGATGTCTCCTCCACTCAGTTTACTGTCAGTTGATAATTTTATCTCCTCCACTCAGTGTATTGTCGATAGTCCAGGCTCGCTATGTGGCGCCACACTTTGTCAAGATTTACGAAGTCGTGTCTGACAGCCCCGGTTGCTACCAAGGCTAAACGAACCGAAAAATTGGTGCACGCCAGCATATTCCGCTTGCACTAATTTAAAACCATGAGTACATAGCATAGTTATACAAATCGAAATTTCTGCAGGATGTTCCTACAACGCCTGAACTTTGTGCCCACTCAAAATACTGAAGCCGAAAATGTTACCCTCCAATCAGTGATACAATCGTTTCCGCATTGGTTAAGCAATGTCCCGAAATGATTGGCATGTCTTTTTAGCAAACACACTCATGTGTTTTGACGACAAATTCAATTGTACTATCAGTTGATGTCTCCTCCAGCAGTGTACTTCAGTTGATGTCTCCTCCACTCAATGTACTGTCAATTGAGGTCTCCTCCACTCAGTGTATTGTCAGTTGATGTCTCCTCCACTCAGTGTACTGTCAGTTGATGTCTCCTCCACTCAGTGTACTGTCAGTTGATGTCTCCTCCACTCAGTGTACTGTCAGTTGATGTCTCCTCCACTCAGTGTATTGTCAGTTGATGTCTCCTCCACTCAGTGTACTGTCAGTTGATGTCTCCTCCACTCAATGTACTGTCAGTTGATGTCTCCTCCACTCAGTGTACTGTCAGTTGATGTCTCCTCCACTCAGTGTACTGTCAGTTGATGTCTCCTCCCACTCAATGTACTGTCAATTGAGGTCTCCTCCACTCAGTGTATTGTCAGTTGATGTCTCCTCCACTCAGTGTACTGTCAGTTGATGTCTCCTCCACTCAGTGTACTGTCAGTTGATGTCTCCTCCACTCAGTGTACTGTCAGTTGATGTCTCCTCCACTCAGTGTATTGTCAGTTGATGTCTCCTCCACTCAGTGTACTGTCAGTTGATGTCTCCTCCACTCAATGTACTTTGTTCCCCACTCAGTGTACTGTGTTGATGTCTCCTCCACTCAGTGTACCAGTTGATGTCTCCTCCACTCAGTGTATTTGGTATGATGTCTCCTCCACTCAGTGTATTGTCAGTTGATGTCTCCTCCACTCAGTGTACTGTCAGTTGATGTCTCCTCCACTCAGTGTACTGTCAGTTGATGTCTCCTCCACTCAGTGTACTGTCAGTTGATGTCTCCTCCACTCAGTGTACTGTCAGTTGATGTCTCCTCCACTCAGTGTACTGTCAGTTGATGTCTCCTCCACTCAGTGTACTGTCAGTTGATGTCTCCTCCACTCAGTGTACTGTCAGTTGATGTCTCCTCCACTCATGTACTGTCAGTTGATGTCTCCTCCACTCAGTGTACTGTCAGTTGATGTCTCCTCCAGTCAGTGTACTGTCATTGATGTCTCCTCCAGTCAGTGTACTGTCAATTGATGTCTCCTCCAGTCAGTGTACTGTCAATTGATGTCTCCTCCAGTCAGTGTACTGTCAGTTGATGTCTCCTCCACTCTGTGTACTGTCAGTTGATGTCTCCGCCACTCAGTGTACTGTCAGTTGATGTCTCCTCCACTTAATGTACTGTCAGTTGATGTCTCCTCCACTTAATGTACTGTCAGTTGATGTCTCCTCCACTCAGTTTACTGTCAGTTGATAATTTTTATCTCCTCCACTCAGTGTATTGTCGATAGTCCAGGCTCGGCTATGTGGCGCCACACTTTGTCAAGATTTACGAAGTCGTCGTCTGACAGCCCCGGTTGCTACCTAAGGCTAAACGAACCGACAAAAATCTGGTGCACGCCATGCATATTCCGCTTGCACTAATTTATAAACCATGAGTACATAGCATAGTTATACAAATCGAAATTTCTTGCACGGATGTTCAGCAATACAACGCCTGAACTTTGTGCCCACTCTAAAAATACATGAAGCCAGAACACATGTTCACCGCGATTCCCAAAGGTCACGTGATCACAATCGTTTCCACATTGGTTAAGCAAGGTGCGCGAAATGATGGCCAGGTCTTTTTAGCAAACACACCCATGTGTATTTGAACGACAAATATAAATTGTACTATCAGTTGATGTCTCCTCCACGCAGTGTACTATCAGTTGATGTCTCCTCCACTCAATGTACTGTCAATTGAGGTCTCCTCCACTCAGTGTATTGTCAGTTGATGTCTCCTCCACTCAGTGTACTGTCAGTTGATGTCTCCTCCACTCAGTGTACTGTCAGTTGATGTCTCCTCCACTCAGTGTACTGTCAGTTGATGTCTCCTCCACTCAGTGTATTGTCAGTTGATGTCTCCTCCACTCAGTGTACTGTCAGTTGATGTCTCCTCCACTCAATGTACTGTCAGTTGATGTCTCCTCCACTCAGTGTACTGTCAGTTGATGTCTCCTCCACTCAGTGTACTGTCAGTTGATGTCTCCTCCAGTCAGTGTACTGTCAATTGATGTCTCCTCCACTCAGTGTACTGTCAGTTGATGTCTCCTCCACTCAGTGTACTGTCAGTTGATGTCTCCTCCACTCAGTGTACTGTCAGTTGATGTCTCCTCCACTCAATGTACTGTCAGTTGATGTCTCCTCCACTCAGTGTACTGTCAGTTGATGTCTCCTCCACTCAGTGTATTGTCAGTTGATGTCTCCTCCACTCAGTGTACTGTCAGTTGATGTCTCCTCCACTCAATGTACTGTCAGTTGATGTCTCCTCCACTCAGTGTACTGTCAGTTGATGTCTCCTCCACTCAGTGTACTGTCAGTTGATGTCTCCTCCAGTCAGTGTACTGTCAATTGATGTCTCCTCCACTCAGTGTACTGTCAGTTGATGTCTCCTCCACTCAGTGTGCTGTCAGTTGATGTCTCCTCCTCTTAGTGTACTGTCAGTTGATGTTTCCTCTACTCAGTGTACTGTCAGTTGATGTCTCCTCCACTCAGTGTACTGTCAGTTGATGTCTCCTCCAGTCAATGTACTGTCAACTGATGTCTCCTCCAGTCAGTGTACTGTCAATTGATGTCTCCTCCAGTCAGTGTACTGTCAATTGATGTCTCCTCCAGTCAGTGTACTGTCAGTTGATGTCTCCTCCACTCTGTGTACTGTCAGTTGATGTCTCCGCCACTCAATGTACTGTCAGTTGATGTCTCCTCCACTTAATGTACTGTCAGTTGATGTCTCCTCCACTTAATGTACTGTCAGTTGATGTCTCCTCCACTCAGTTTACTGTCAGTTGATAATTTTTATCTCCTCCACTCAGTGTATTGTCGATAGTCCAGGCTCGGCTATGTGGCGCCACACTTTGTCAAGATTTACGAAGTCGTCGTCTGACAGCCCCGGTTGCTACCTAAGGCTAAACGAACCGACAAAAATCTGGTGCACGCCATGCATATTCCGCTTGCACTAATTTATAAACCATGAGTACATAGCATAGTTATACAAATCGAAATTTCTTGCACGGATGTTCAGCAATACAACGCCTGAACTTCGTGCCCACTCTAAAAATACATGAAGCCAGAACACATGTTCACCGCGATTCCAATAGGTCACGTGATCACAATCGTTTCCGCATTGGTTAAGCAAGGTGCGCGAAATGATGGCCAGGTCTTTTTAGCAAACACACCCATGTGTATTTGAACGACAAATATAAATTGTACTATCAGTTGATGTCTCCTCCACTCAGTGTACTGTCAATTGAGGTCTCCTCCACTCAGTGTATTGTCAGTTGATGTCTCCTCCACTCAGTGTACTGTCAGTTGATGTCTCCTCCACTCAATGTACTGTCAGTTGATGTCTCCTCCACTCAGTGTGCTGTCAGTTGATGTCTCCTCCACTCAGTGTATTGTCAGTTGATATCTCCTCCACTCAGTGTGCTGTCAGTTGATGTCTCCTCCAGTCAGTGTGCTGTCAGTTGATGTCTCCTCCAGTCAGTGTACTGTCAGTTGATGTCTCCTCCACTCTGTGTATTGTCAGTTGATGTCTCTGCCACTCAATGTACTGTCAGTTGATGTCTAGAGCTCCTCCACTCAGTGTATTGTCAGTTGATGTCTCCTCCACTCAGTGTATTGTCAGTTGATGTCTCCTCCACTCAGTGTATTGTCAGTTGATGTCTCCTCCACTCAGTGCATTGTCAGTTGATGTCTCCTCCACTCAGTGTATTGTCAGTTGATGTTTCCTCCACTCAGTGTATTGTCAGTTGATGTCTCCTCCACTCAGTGTACTGTCAGTTGATGTCTCCTCCACTCAATGTACTGTCAGTTGATGCCTCCTCCACTCAGTGTACTGTCAATTGATGTCTTCTCCAGTCAGTGTATTGTCAGTTGATGTCTCCTCCTCTTAGTGTACTGTCAGTTGATGTCTCCTCCAGTCAGTGTACTGTCAATTGATGTCTCCTCCAGTCAGTGTACTGTCAATTGATGTCTCCTCCAATCAGTGTACTGTCAGTTGATGTCTCCTCCACTCTGTGTACTGTCAGTTGATGTCTCCGCCACTCAATGTACTGTCAGTTGATGTCTCCGCCACTCAATGTACTGTCATTTGATGTCTCCTCCACTTAATGTACTGTCAGTTGATGTCTCCTCCACTCAGTTTACTGTCAGTTGATAATTGTTATCTCCTCCACTCAGTGTATTGTCGATAGTCCAGGCTCCGCTATGTGGCGCCACACTTTGTCAAGATTTACGAAGTCGTCGTCTGACAGCCCCGGTTGCTACCTAAGGCTAAACGAACCGACAAAAATCTGGTGCACGCCATGCATATTCCGCTTGCACTAATTTATAAACCCTGAGTACATAGCATAGTTATACAAATCGAAATTTCTTGCACGGATGTTCAGCAACACAACGCCTGAACTTCGTGCCCACTCTAAAAATACATGAAGCCAGAACACATGTTCACCGCGATTCCCAAAGGTCACGTGATCACAATCGTTTCCGCATTGGTTAAGCAAGGTGCGCGAAATGATGGCCAGGTCTTTTTAGCAAACACACCCATGTGTATTTGAACGACAAATATAAATTTACTTATATATATGGGCTATTATGTAAATACATAATCATACAGTTATTTTACATGTACACTTTTGTGCCAAAGAAGACACAATATAGCAAACCAATGTTACCATATAAGAACAATTTTGCAGTATGACTCGCCAACAGAATGTCTGAGAAGTGGGAGTGACTTCAATAGATGGAACTGCACCAATGGAGGTAAAGTTGGCCGGTCGGATTGCTGTTGATTCGTCGTCCGTTTACGTTGGTTCCCCATAGCCAATCACCTCTGATCACCGTCGATTTTGGCCCAATGTAAGTTCACGAATTATGTTTACCTAGAAGCCAACTTGTGTGATAAGTTTAAGAAAAAAGTTTAGCCCACCGAGTACCAGGACGCATAATAAAGTGCAAAACCTCACAGGAATGTCGTCATGATCATTTCTGTGAAGTAGGTCACTCCGACGTGCGATCGGAAAAAATAGTTGGTAGCGCGACAGGCCGCTTTTGTAACACCCGCTTCAATGCTTTAGGGTCGTTTCATTCGGTGACACAAGCACGTGGATATAATTCAACACGTTATCTGTGAAACAACATGTTTTCAACCGCGTCAACATGTCTTTGTTACCAGTTATATTATAATATCGTATAATATATTCAAACCTTTCTGCTTCTTGACTTGCGTTAGACTCTCACTACCACTGTGTCTAGAGTCGTTATTCTAGACTATACTTCATTATGTAGTGGCGGGGCTGGAATCATGACGAAATTTAATTTCTTGCGAAAGAAGTTTAGCCTTGACAACATAATTCGGCACTTATGCAGAATTCGGACCCACCTCAGTTTTGCCACCATAACTGTATCTTTGCCAACATTTGATACTTTATTTTTTTTACTTCAATCATTTAACATCATCTAGACTTGCGCATGTTTATGTTTTATAAACAGCACGTCTTAGCAGACTTTTGAGGTCGAAAAAAACAGCGCAGTCGGCATAAAGAAACTGTTTATCGGTCATTCCATGTGCACGGTGCCATAACATGAACTGCTGCACTTGCGACTTCGACCTCAAAAGTATGCTAAGACACGCTGTTTATAAAACATAAATATGCCCATATAATTCCACTGGCATTGGTGAACAAACGTGCTAAGTTTTAAATATTGACCAGAAAGAACCAAAGCTGCCAAGTTGAGTGAGGATGTAGTGTGCATGAGGAGGCTTAAAATTACGACCTCAAGACGATCACATGCAGATAGCAGCACCATTTGTATTTTTCAGCATGACAATAGATGACAGCACTATAGCATTATTTATAATTTCCCCCGCAAAACAATAATTTGCATATGGCACTGATACATTTGCAAGGAACTTGGAAGCTCTAAAGACCATGCAACCAACTATAGATCCCTCGTGTGGATTCTGCATCATGCCCAGTTACGTACTTAAGGCAGATCATTCACTTCCTGATCACAACTTCAGGTTACATTTCAGAAACCTGATTGCCCACAAAACAAATTACGTAAAAAATAAAATGCCAATTGATGTTGTTGCACTCGAAGGGTGTTAAAATATATGTGTAACTTGTCAGAAGCCATGACACAGACAGCATCAACTATAGTGTTTAGTTTGATCTGTGTTTTGTAGGTAACTTTCTTGCATTAATTCCAAGAGTACCATGAAATGCTCCAATTTTAAAACAGAAAAGGGCAAAGGGCATTCATGTCAGAGATGTGCTGGTGGCAGATTTCCCTTGGTGATGAACGGCAGACGTCTGAGATTTTAACTTGACGTTGATGCTCCACATGGTGACTGAGTGGTCAAAAAGTGCTTCTGGCAATAACCGGTGACCCCGTTAGTGCGGGTCTCGTGGTGAAGTGAAAGCAGTTAGCAAAGATGAACATGTGTCCGAAATTGAACAGCAGGGTAGCTTCAGCTCTAAATTAAACAAATTTATTCAGCCGAGTCAAATATTTCAATCTTTTTATTAAAAACGGTGTATTATGTGAGTCTGTCAGTTTATCCTGTCTTGGACAATGTGTTTATTCAATATGGATAACTACTTGTCCCGAACAAGCACTGATGTTGAGTCGTGTGTGTATCAAACAGAAACAAATTGTCTGACCTTTCTACACATTTTGTGATTTACAAAACCAGTGACTGTTGTGAGAATGGCATGCTGCCAAGGTAAAAAAAGCCTATCTTTCTCGTCCAAAATATCGGACAACAAACAGTACCAGGAGTAGTTACTTTTTCTAAAAAACAGATATTATTTCTTGCTTGGTCTTGAAACTTTACGGTTTCATACGCTGTGTTTCAGCTGCCAATGGAGCAGTACCAAGTGACCAGTAGTCCGGCTGACGGCCAGGGACAGGTGATACTTCAGACAATGCCTGCTCAGATGGTGGCCTCTGGCACCCAGTCCCCGGGACAACCACAGGTGAGAAACAGCACAAAGTTGGGGCAATTACAGAGCTTACGTGTGGCCCCTGAATGCTGGGGAAAACAGAAGCATTAGATTCGGCTTGATCTGTGTGTGGCCTACCATAACATTAAAATGAACAATTTACTAGTGCAATGTTAGTGTATTTTGCTTAAACAAAATGGTCACTAAACAAACTGGAGTTGTTGATATTATTATTCTCAGTACACATTGGTTTTTATTCCAACTGATGTTCTGGTTTGTTGCATGTCATAAATATATAATTCAGGTCGATGAGGACATTTGAGGGTTTTATGTAATCTTATTAATGTAGATCATAACAGCATGTTCAAAGCAACATGATTTTACCTTTTTGACTTTGTTGTTGTTGGTCAGATTTTACAGGTGAGCCAGGGCAACCAGATACTCACACAGGCTGGTCAGCAGATCTTGACCCAGGCTGGTCAGCAGATTGTGCTCCAGACGCTGCCGTCTCAGGGCCAGACACTACAGCAAGGTCAGACCCTGCAGATACAGGGCCAGGGCGGTCAACTACAACAGGTATGTAGCACACTATGTGGACCTGTGAGCACTATGACACCTGTCACGTATGGGTCAGGTGATGACAATTCATCACAATACACTTTTTTCTAGGTGCCATGTCTGTTCCAGGCATCAACGATCATGTCCCTCAAAACCGCATACTCGTTTGTTCTTACTAGTTCTGTTGCAATCCAGGGTTGGGTTCAAACACACATTTTGGAATCAAATACAACTTGGCCAAATCAAATACAAATACATTCCCAATACAAATACACTGCCATTTTGTATTAAAATACGATTCAAATACATTGCCATTTTTAAAATATGGTTCAAATACTGGCCCATATTTCCATTATAGTTCAAGTGTATCACAGTGGGTAAAAAATTTGTGTTTGGCTTGATTTACTGCAGTCGACTAATTGGCAGGCAGGTTTACTAGACTGTCCTTATATGTACTACTGAACCAACTAGTGGATAGCTCTTCCCCTGCACTGGAGGAAACCTGGGTTCCTTTGTCTTTGCCCAGGATATTTACACAGCAGGATTCTTTGCAGCACACTCCCTGTGAATATTTGCCTTTATGGCTGTAGATAAGCTTCACTGGCTTCCCATTCATTCATTGATGGTAATGTTTGACCAGCTTCACTGTATGTCAATTTTCTCAATGCTGCCTGCCCACTCTTGACCAGGTGTGAAAAACATTCTGTCTTGACTCCCGAGTCAGTTTATGCCAGGCAATGCTTTACCTTTGGTTGGCAATTGTTATATATATTTGCAAATACAAATCAAATACATGCCTTTTTGTGATTTTCAATACAAATACAAAAAAAAATTTGTATTCAAATACAAATGCAAATACGTATTTGAACCCAACCCTGTTGTGATCATTCCACATCATGTTGACAGACTATCAATTGTTTTATATACTGGCTTCCTCTTGATCTTTTCCCATCAATCTTTCCAGTTGTTACTAGATGCTCTAACTTACTCTTTCTCATGCTGTGCCCTATAAATCGTGTCTGTCTTGTTCTAATTTTGATTATCATATTTCTTTTGCAGTTGGCTGTTCTAAGTATTTCTTTGTTGCTTTTCTTTTCTGTCCACAAAACTCGGTCGCACGGTAGAGCACCGAAATCGAGGGGACGATGGTTCAATCCCACCTACCGCCGTTTCGAAACTTAGGCAATTTCATCCACCCCACATTTGCCTGTGTCTTTTGGAAGAGACACTAAAAGGCGGTGGTCACTTCTATCTGGTGTTTATGCCAGGGGAAGTAAAAGATCCCACACAGGGGGTAAATGTGTAACCTGTAGTGGACTCACTAATTCTAGAGAAGAACAACTCCTGCGTTAGCCCAAGTTTGAGCTGTTTGGGGGTAACCACCTGAGACCTCACTGTGTCCCGCAATCTCAACTTGGGCCTCCCTCTC
Organism: Ridgeia piscesae; assembly: GCA_025642075.2. Lineage (NCBI taxonomy): Eukaryota > Metazoa > Annelida > Polychaeta > Sabellida > Siboglinidae > Ridgeia > Ridgeia piscesae. The sequence continues at coordinate 666,610 of JAODUO010000008.1, read as the reverse complement.
GCTTGTTTCCCATCTGTCTTTGTCTCCATGGCAACTCTTATTATGACTTCCTTTTCATTCCTTCTCGTCACATGATCCACACTGTGACACTGACCTGACATGTTTCAGGTGATCATCCAGCAAGCGCCCCAGCAGACCATCCAACAGGGGACCCAGCAGTCCCTGGGCCAGGTGATACAGACCCAGGATGGACAGACCATCATCTACCAGCCCATGCAGGCCACCACGACAGACACAGCCCAGGCACAGGTCGCACAGACCATCCAGCTACAGACGTCAGGTATGTTGCACAGACCATCCAGCTACAGACGTCAGGTATGTTGCATGGACCATCCAGCTACATACGTCAGGTATGTTGCATGGACCATCTAGCTACATACGTCAGGTATGTTGCATGGACCATCTAGCTACATACGTCAGGTATGTTGCATGGACCATCTAGCTACATACGTCAGGTATGTTTCATGGACCATCCAGCTACAGACGTCAGGTATGTTGCATGGACCATCCAGCTACAGACGTCAGGTATGTTGCATGGACCATCTAGCTACATACGTCAGGTATGTTGCATGGACCATCCAGCTACAGACGTCAGGTATGTTGCATGGACCATCTAGCTACATACGTCAGGTATGTTGCATGGACCATCTAGCTACATACGTCAGATAGGTCACATGTACCATCCAGCTATAGACGTTAGGTAGGTCACATGTACCATCCAGCTATAGACATTAGGTAGGTCACATAGACCATCCAGTTACAGACATCAGGTAGATTGCACGAACCATCCAGATATCAGGTAGGTTGCAGCTAGGGTCAGGTAGGATACACAAACCATTCAGTTATAAGGTAAGTTGCACGGACCGTTGCTACTATATCCAAGACTTGCCTTTCCATGCAGGAATATGTTTAGTGGTATCTTTAAAAAGTCTGCCAGTTTTTAGTAAAACAACCTTGGTTCTTCAGGAAATAATTATGACTTGGCTCTCTACAGATTTATAGCAGTGACATTCGCCTGACTGGTGAATTTTTGTATTAAGTTTTACAAAGTGTGTTTCATAAGAAGTCCACCATATTTTTTAAACACTCCCAATGTTTTAGTCATTGTGACAGCAACATTTTTCATATAAGTTTGGATTAACTGGTGAATTTGATTTTTAACTTAACTTTATGTTGCTGCATACCATGTTGTAGGTGGCATCATCCAGGTGCCAATGACCTTGCCAGCACAGACGACGGCAGGTACCGCCGGTACAGCCATGCCAACTGCCACCGTAACACTTCCTAATGGAGCTACCAATGCAAACGGGCAACTTGTGCTGGTATGTTCATTCATGTTATATCAGCTTACACCCCACCCCTGGAGCAACAACCCAAGGGCAGGAGGTGTCACCCTTACAACATTTAATTTAAAAACTAACCACTGAATATTTAACTTTTGCCAGTTGCAGCTGTATAGGAAGCAGAGTTGTGGCACCCTGTCTGGAGAGTTGCCATGTACTGTTTCTGCATTTCTTTCATGCAGGTAAATAATGTTTTAATACATCATCATTTCAGAGGTCAACACTGCAAAGATGTGAGTGAAAAGTTATAGTTGGGATAAAAAGTTTAAAAATCAGAAACGTTAGTCACTGCCTACACAAAACTGCAGACATATTTATTCCAACTTGCAATTCCACCATATATTACACAGTCCCTTGCACCGATGATGACACATCCCTAATCATGATGGCTTTGAGGACTTAATCACCACACAACTGTGCTGGCTGTTGTTGCCAGGTGGTGCCCGGGACAGGTGGAGTGCCCACAGTCCAGCGGATACCAATCCCCGAGCAGGACGTTCTGGATGACCAGCCCCTCTATGTTAATGCCAAGCAGTATCATCGTATCCTGAAGAGACGGCAAGCTCGCGCAAGGCTTGAGGCACAAGGAAAAATACCAAAAGAACGACGGGTATGCATTGCTGATATAACATTAATTTTAGCAACACTGTCGTAACATTTTACCCATACTCTTAATATTATCTTGCTTAATTTAGTTTAACAGTTCACTCAGCTGTATAAATGAGAACCTGGCAGTAGACAGTGGTGGATATGTGTACGAGCAGCCTTCGCGCATTAATTGCAGTATATGGCTGGATGCTTCCCAGAGAAGTTGATAAGGTGTCTGATTGAACAGGTCTGTCGGGGAAGTTAAGTGTAAAGCGCTTTGAGCAATCCTGAGGATTGGATACTGCGCTATATAAGAACTTACCTATACCTATACCTTTTTAATTATTTTATTTTATTAGTTATAGCTGCGTTCACTGCCTTAACATGTTTCTCTTTGATATTTACATATTACCGTAATAATAATGTATTCCTGTGCAAGATATATTCGTAAAATAAAACCTATCAAATTTCATTACTTGTCATCAAATGGTTTATGGCTGTGGATGACTACCACCATCGACAGCACCAGTCAGTCAGACTCCACCGTTAAAACGCCTTTGGTAGAAAACATTTCAGGTGTGTTTTGTTTTGAAACCACCAGAAATACCTGCATGAGTCGCGTCACCGACACGCAATGAACCGCGTGAGAGGGGACGGGGGGAGGTTCTACTCCACGGAGGAGCTGCAAGAGCTCGCAGCCGCCAGTCAACAGGCCGTGGATGGAGCCGACGGACTCATGGGGGCCAACATGTTCAAACTGGAGAAGGACAATGACCAGGTGTGTGTTCAGGCATTTTCAGAGACTTCTTTTTTGGTGTGAAATACTACATTGTCTGTTTTCTCGTTCTAATTTCAAATTGTAAAAAACTATTTTAAGGGACCAATTCTGTTGTTAAAATACCAGGCCAAATTCAGACTTAAAACGTTTCATTGTACAATTAATTTGTTTTGTCAGTAATTTGATGTCAACTCAAAGTCCAGTGTGGAGGAAAATTTCAATTTAAGTGATCAGTTAGATGTAATGTTCCCTATAGTGCCTCCTTATTTTTCCCAGTGACACTAGAGTACTGTTTCATTGAAAGAATGGCCGCATAATGGAAATCAATATTAAATTTAAAGACCTGTTTCAAATTAAAAAAAGCTACAGTATCATTGAGAATGTGATTTCGATGACACAATTGTGACAGCGTGCTGGCGGCAAGAACAAAATCACTGTTTGTTTTAACCAGGAAAATTGACGTTTTGAGATCATCAAGCTGTCAGTGAAGTTGAAAGATCCATACTCCCGAAAGACACGCACAAAGAGGGTGGAAGGAAAGTGTTGAAGTAGAAGGGACCACCGGCTTTTAGTGTCTCTGCTGAAAGACACGGGCAAATGTTTCGAAATGGCGGCAGGTGGATTGAACCCCCGTCCCCTTGATTGACAGTCCGGTGCTCTACCGTGCGACCACTGCTCACCACAAGCAGCAGCAAGTGGAATCAAGCCGCCATACTTGCAAACGTACCCTAGAATACCTTCAGTATGCACAAAGTAGACATTTTTATTCTGTTTTTCAGAATGGCACTGGAGAAACAAACACGACGGTGATGACGACAGCCACCGAGACACTGCTGGCTCAGACTGACAGTGCTAAGATTGTCTCCATTACACTGTCCAACAAACCTGACACCACAAGGAGTTAGAACAACTGACGTATTTGTTTTAGAAGAACGCATCTATTTGAAGTCGACTCGCCGCTGTGATGGTTCGATGCATGGATTTTATTATCCAACACATTGAAGCTTGTGGTTGATGTTAGTAGAAACGATAGTGAAATGAAATGTGTACGTGTGAGAAACTGAAAGCAACACTCACCACTGATGTCAAATCACACAAAATGTATCCCACTGAAAACACAGTCGATACAGAGAGTATTTTGTCTTTTCATACGTAGAGGAATGCTTTTTAGGCCCAGGTTGTATACAACAAAAACTAGACCCGTATCGTCGTTGGATTGGGGCATACATGAGTTGGCCGTTCATCCACCGGTTACTTTGAGCCTGCGATAAAATGTTGTCAGCTTTAGACATTCTCTGAGTTACTATCCAGCCACAGAGGTCATTTGTTGCTGCTTACGTGTACAAAAAAACTTAGTAATAGCAGCAATGTTATATATTTTATAACTGGCAAGTAAATACTGTTTATTGACTTGGAGTGTCACATACATTGGAGAGTGACTGTGTGGCGTTGCATCTCGCAGGTAGATTAGTTGGGCAGTTTCAAAGCTTTGGCAGTTTTGTGTATTCCACGTTGCTCTACTTCACTCAGCTGTGTAAATGAAGGGTATGCGAACCTGGCTATAGACAATGATGGGTGTGTGTGTGACTGAATGTTCTTTGTGCAGTAATTGCATGTGTGTTGCATCTGTATTGTTATAGTGCCCAGTTTTAATGAATCATGTTAAAGCCCACTGTACTACTGGTGACTTACATCATCTGTTAAAATATTGTTAGAGTGCCAACACAATTTATTTATATTTGTGAAAACATTTGATAACATATAACCTAATGGATGTTTCAAACTGCCCGTGTTGTTTGTTGGAGTATGCTACCTGTGTTGAGATGGTGTGACAGGACATGTTGGTTTATGTTAGAACGCTGGCTCAAGAGTAGAGCTTTGAACTCTCAACTAAGAGAACCCGGGTTTGAAACTTTGGGCATGTATTTTTCAGTCTGCTTTGCTGCAGTTCACTCAGCTGTATGAATAAGTACCTGGTTATAGACAGTGGCGGATATTTGTACGAGCAGCTTTTGTGCATTGATTGCCGCATGGTTGGTTGCCTCCCAGAAAAGTTGAAATGGTGTTTGATTGAATAGGTCTGTCAGGGAGTAAATTGTCTTGAGCAGTCCTGAGAACTGGATACTGTGCTGTATAAGAACTTACCTTATTATGTCAACTCCCTATTAAGAGAATCTTTCCTTGGTTTGCTCGACTGTCTTATTGTCAATAAGGGATGGACGTGGACAAGTCTTCATGAAATCGGTAATATCACCTATGGCTGAATACTCCCCAGAGCAGTTGGAATCTTGTTTGACTGACCAGATCTGCCACTGGGTGAAGTGACAAAACATTTTGACCAGTCCTGGGGTTGGATACTGCATGCTCTGAAAACTTACGTATAAGATTAGAACTAACTGAGTCAAGTGTTTCCTACACACTGGTGTACTATTATCTGTTTTACTTCTGTAGCACCCATGTTGTGTAACAAAGAGTTTGTAGATTTATGGAACCAGTCCCTGATATCTAGTGGTTATCGTGTAAGAACATCTCTAAGCTGGTGGCAAAGTTGACAAAATGAAACTGCCATTTCCACCTAAGGGGAATAGGGGTTGTCAAAAGATTTGTTATTATTAATACATTCTACTCTGATTGTTTTTGACATTTATTTTAAGGACATCTCAAACTATTAAAGGGTAAATAAAAAAATTAAACCAATATGAACTCAAGTTATCAAATGCAATCATGTTGTTCAAAATTGGCTATATGTGTGTAATATTTATTTTGACTACTTTGCTAGTAGCGTGGTGTTGAAAGTGTATTAATAAGCACCTGGAAATAACTGATGATCTGTGTTATTTGGTTCTTTATACTTCTCGTGTTATAGTACTTTGCCAATGGTGTCACAAAAGCATTCGGGGTAAAACATGTATTTATCTTTTTAAGGTATACTCATGAGTATGGTTCAACATTACCAAAAATAGAACATGCAGGCAAGGATACACGTATTTGCTATATTATTTAGTAGACCTTAGGTTTACTAATATTGGTGAGAGCGTCTTCATCTTTGTGTATTTTTCAGGTTAATGAAGACATCTAATCACTTATAATTTATTTGTTAAGTAAACTGCAACTACAGAGTTCCCCACTGTATCAAAGATAATCGTGTTAGCGGTTTTTTTAGTTCCGTAAAACTCATGCAATAGCGATGGTTCGTCATCATGCACTGTCTTTGTACATCTTTGGGTAACACTAACTTGGCTTAGCAGGAGGCTGTTTAAGGGCGCTGGATTTGGATTTAGAAGAAACCAAAGATTTGTTAAAGCCGTATTAAGTGGGCTCTGAACAGTGATCAAGCTTGCTCCGGAAGGGTAAATTATATCGTGTAAGTGTATTTTTCCACTTTGTCGCCAGCCGTTGTCGCTGTACTAAATTGAGTTCTTTGGTGTTTGAACATGGTTATAACTGACTAAAGTAAGAAGTATGGAGGACTCGAGTTGTGTATGTATATCTTGGCGTAAAGTTAGTTGTCACACTAGCAGCATGTGACTGGCACTAGGCAGTACCTACTAGTTTGCGTTGAAACTTTACCGGGCGCAAAGTTCAGCCAACAATATGAAATGTCTAAATAGTTACACTGATAACAACATTTATGTTAGAAAGTAATTCAATTACCAGATTTGATTGTAAACGACAGTTCTTGTACATTTGCGACGCGCTGATGAATTAAGTTTGCACTTGTGAAACGGATGCATTTTACAGCATCGCGGTATGTGGAAGTATTTATTATTCCCTCGGTGCCAGTGTGGACCGTCTGTCGGCAACATCTGGCTAACGATGTCCTCTTGCTTGCTGTCGCTGTCGTGCTGTGCGCGTGGGATGCTGAACAATCAGGACGTTACTGGTTTTATTATTAATGGCGTGGTTTTGGATAGTTCACGCAGCGCTAGAGTTTATATATGTGTACATATATAATTATAAATGTTGTGCCGTGTGCAAACCGTAAACAAGTATACTATGTTGAAACACTTCGTCGCGTTGTTCATTCCAGTCGGTGGCTGTGTCGTTCGCTATGTAATAGCCAGATGTAGACAGCCAGTTAATTATAGTCGCGCTTTTAGGGATTAATCTATGACCACAAGGATACTAATCTTTTCCAGAGACCCCCGTGTATGTCGATATTCTAACTTTTATGGCGTCCGCAAGGAGACGCACTTGCTCCCCTGGATCTGGACCTGAAATTGTGTGGACGAATATTCATTCAAATTATAATTGTGTTAGTTTTATGCAATACGTTTTACATTTTATAGTAATATCCAACGTCCTCAACCGCGTGTTTGAAATCAGAAAAAAGTCGTTGATAGAGCCCATTACTGTAGTGGAGGTATAGAAACTAATCAGACTACCCTTCACTGTCATGGGACAGATGCTACCCTAGCATAGGATTGCAGCCACTGGCCCATGCCTTGTTCACTGCACTTCTCCATGCCGCGCGGTCTACAGAAGTAACCCACTATGAAGCCTCTATTATGCAGCTGCACAAGAGAAAGTACAATGATCGTCAAGCATGTGAAAACCAAAGTTTGATATTCCGGTTGTCTATCGTTGGTAAGACCGCCAGATCTTCCATTAATTTTGGAGCAATCCTCTTCAAGAGCCGACATAGGCACAGGTGACATTATATTTGCAGGCCGCTAATTCTATTAGAACAAATTACGACCAGACCTGCAATCTCTACACCAACTGTGGCGACCTCACCGGTTTTTGAGTTACGGTAGCCTTCCTTCCCCGGACAAGAGGTACGTGGAACCAGAAATCAGCGTGAGTTTACTGAAAATAGACGTGGAAAAACACTCCAGAATTGTCTACAGTGACGATTAACCTCACCCCCGTGTCATGATCCGTCGACGGAGATCGGAAGGGTGACTGAAGTTCCGACGCCAGTGAGCATGATTCTGGGGAGACTCGAGAGGGGTGCATTTAGAGGATTTTTGCTCCCAGAACACGTAGGTTGCCAATCCAATCAACATTGCATATTTCTCTTCCGTGAGAGGGTTCCAGGCCTGGAGTTTATATGGTGCGAACGAATCCACACGCATGCATGCACATGTATGCACGGATGCACGTAAGGTGAACCCCGCGGAAGCACGCACGCACACGGAGTAAAGGGTAATGCAGATCTGTGGTTATATGTAATGATAGAATATCTTCAGTATATCGGCGGTACTTCAATTTCCGGTCACATGACTTCCGGTTTGACCACTGTTTTTTGTTCTTTTCCAACGCTAGAATTGGTAATGTAAAACGCGTATCCCAGTATGAATTTGCAAATGTCGATGACATAAGACAGTTCCTAGTCGTTATGCTGACTAGTTCGTCTACTAAAATTCCTTGTAATAATAGCACACTTCAAATGGACCAGTTTTATTAGTTCGCCAAGAAAGTGTCACCATTAGAGGCCGTCCTTCCTCGTTCGCAGACAGTGTCCCGTGCGCCGTGGGCCGTGCTCCACCGAAGGCGCCGTTATCGTAGCAATTTGCCTACACGTAGGTCTGAGTTGGCTGTCGCACCCACCACTTCTATACGACAGGATTCGACTTCCAGCGGGTCTGACGAGCGTCTCTCCATCCTGGTGACGCGCCGTAGGTTGTTTACCTGAAACACAACAGGGCTTATCTTTTTGGAACCAGCTAAGATTAAGTTCTAAGTGAGATCAAGAATGGTGCTACCAATTATGTTGATAATGAAACGAAAAACAGACATCAAGGTCACTCTATGGTATGTGGTCCCCCAGCCTCAAGCCGATGCACACGAGGCGGGTGGGCGGACAAGCGGATGGGCGGCGAATGGATGGTTCGGTGGGTGAGTGGATGGATTGATGCGTGGGTGAATGGATGGTGTGTTTTCCCAAACGTGGATGTTGCATGCCAGCATTCAATTGATATGCTGGCATGCAACATCCACGTTTGTATAATATATAATTGAATAATGCGATATTTTTTCTTCAGGTAATGAGAACCTCCTGTGTAATTATAATGTATGGTGTACGTATGGCATACACTTTCAATGTGTAATGATACATTTAATTTACCATAGTACGAACTAATTAATTTATGTGACTATTATATCCGTGAATATATGACTATTATATTTTTGCCGAATTGCTCATCCATGCTTGGGGAAAGGAGTCACCTGTGCAAAAACATTTCTACAATTAAGTTCTACAACACCGCCTATCCCCTGACTCGCGCTCGAGGAAAGAAAGACCGGACGGGATGGTTGTATGGGTCGGGGTAGGGGTTGGGGGTCGGGTGTCGTAGGAAAGTATTCGTCGCCTGGAAATATTGGTCGCTGTTTTGCCACATCCGTTGGCTGACAAAATAGTGCATGTTTATGATTTAATAACATATCGCCACGCCCACTGCAGTCGTACTCGTGCCAACCCGCTCTAGTATAAAAACCGAACCTGAATAGCAACGCGTCGAATTATAGCGATTCCACCGGCGAACAGAAGGTAAATTGGTAATGTAAAACGCGTATCCCAGTATGAATTTGCAAATGTCGATGACATAAGACAGTTCCTAGTCGTTATGCTGACTAGTTCGTCTACTAAAATTCCTTGTAATAATAGCACACTTCAAATGGACCAGTTTTATTAGTTCACCAAGAAATGCAAACAATGTTTCTCTTATATTGATTGATTTTCAGTGAAATTCGGTAGTACAGCATAACCAAGTATTATGAGTAGAAAATTTGCAACATACTGCCAACAAGACTAAAGTGGCACCATTATGAGAAAAGAGACCTGATGCTGCCCTTTCCAAAAAATGGGGTGTTCACTCACCAATCCTCCCTGGATAGGATGGCTTTGGTTATGATTTGACATGTTTCGAGTTGCCATATATATATATATATATATATATATATATATATATATATATATATATATATATATAATTTCGCAAAACACCCCATTGTCGACGCCCAAAAACTTGGATGAGTATGGAGTGCAGCCGTTAACCCGCTGGAAATCGAATCCTGTCGTATAGAAGTGGTGGGTGCGACAGCCAACTCAGACCTCCTGTGTAATTATAGTGTATGGTGTACGTATGGCATACACTTTCAATGTGTAATGATACATTTAATTTACCATAGTACGAACTAATTAATTAGTACGAACTAATTAATTAGTTCACCATGCCCACGTGAGGCACCTGAAATGCAAAGATAACCAGTCATGATTTAACTAATTAATGTTGTCAGTACACCAGTACCAATATTTGCTATGGTAGGCTTCTAGATAAACAGTAACCAAGACTGAAAAGACCGAAACAGATTTCTATAGAGTACTATTAAAATCTTACCTTGGAATGTGGATGCGCCGACCGTGGAGTACTGTGTTAACGGCTGCACTCCATACTCATCCAAGTTTTTGGGCGTCGACAATGGGGTGTTTTGAAATATATATATATATATATATATATATATAATATATATATATATATATATATATATATATATATATATATATTATATATATCATAGATCCTATAGGAGGATTGGTGAGTGAAACCCCATTTTTTGGAAAGGGCAGCATCAGGTCTCTTTTCTCATAATGGTGCCACTTTAGTCTTGTTGGCATATGTTGCAAATTTTCTACTCATAATACTTGGTTATGGTGTATTACCGAATTTCACTGTAAATCAATCAATATAAGAGAAACATTGTTTGCATAATTGGTAAACAAAAATAGCAACATATAACGTGCGGTCACTACTAAGATATGAACAGATACAAGAACTAAAATAAAAATTTACCGAGAACAGATTACAAAGTGGCCACCTATTAGATCATTCCAGGACATACAACGGCCAAGCAGGAGTAGCCTTTCTCATAATTAAGAAATGGAAAAACAATATAGCGAAAGTATAAAGCTTCAGTCCCTGTCTAGCAGAACGACAAAGCGACACAAACTGAAGAATGTAAAATATATGCACCAATGTCCTGTACAGAGCATGTTACAGCCGTGCAAAAGAAGTCTCAACAGCAACTGCACTTTCTTCGAAAGTCGTAAAACGCCTCTTCTCTATGTACGACACCCGTCAATATTTAGAACTGGACGCAAGCAGTAATCCTGGAAATTTGACTCCTCAAATGAACTGACCTCACAGCAGGTGAATGTCGAGAAAAAAGTCATTTCTAAAAAAACAAATTACACATTCCCATCCGGGAAGTGTAACTGTGGCATAATCGGCCACACAACCAAGTTGACAGCGCGCGCTCCATTGGTAGAGGCGTTTGGACGAGCACCGTTGTGTGTGTTGGCGCATGCGTACATTGGCACGACATTGACGTTACCACGAAGTTGTGCTTTGCGCAGCTGCGGATTGACATAATCAGTGATAACGTCATTGCCGCTTCCGCCGGCCAGCGTGAACGAAGTAGAAGTGGATCCGTGATAAGCCATTTTCTTTAAAAAAATCCTCGTTTTCCACTTCTTCGATCGCTTCATCGTTTTATTGTTATTACTAATACGCCGTTTCATATGCTGTTGCAGAAAACATCCACGATGCCAACGAGATATGGACTACGAGCTCTTCAATGCTTGCGTCACGGCGACGGGAAATTCGAGGAAGCATTGTTCGCGAACTTCGAGCAAAAGTGACGAGAAGTCAGACACCATTCACGATGACGAAGCGGCTGCTAAGCCTTAGAGACGGTGACACTATTCATAATATCGTATATTGCATTTCAAGAGTTAACATGTACAGATCGTCATAATTTATTTTAGGTGACCATGGTTGGGAGGTGAGTAAACTCCTTTCGCTATTGAAGCACTGTGAAATCACACCGCTTCCTCCCCGACAGGGGTTGGACGTTGGCTGGCCGGCTTCCGTATTTTTTCAGCTGCAAGTATTTTAA
>JAODUO010000008.1:522500-652500 GCA_025642075.2 Ridgeia piscesae | reverse complement strand
GGGGAAACCCGGGCTATATGGGAGAGTTAACGTTACGCTGTTCGTCGCACCCACACTTCGCGCATTAGGGTAACAGTTTGTTGTGTATCGGCCAAACACCCAAAAACACAACAGGGCATGGTATTGTGTGTTTTTTACAGCAGTATTTCTTTTATAAATACGGACTCTCCCGTTTTACCCGCAACATTCCCATTTTGATCCGGGCAATATGGGATGCATATTTAGTTGTGTCATTCGCTAATGTGACGTGGTCCTACATATTCAGAATAGTTATTTTAAGTAACTCATATATTAGAACTAGTAAACTACAATACGAATAGCCAAGATATGCGATATGGTAAGGTCGTATAAGCAAAATGTCATACTTCTTTGTGAATTTGACTGCCATACCTTGGGCGGCTTACTATTCCTGTATAATTATATAATCCATAGACCTCACGTCTTTATGTAACTTAGTGAGCTACTAGTTAAATTAAGCGATATACAGAAACAGGTAAAATTGCACTTGTAATGTTTTACAATGAAAAATACAAAAACAAGACGGCATAACATGCACAACTGTTGCAAACCAGTGAACAATAAACAGTTCAGTTTACTTTAGCAAAGGTAAAATCTAAAATAGTCAACGTGCATAGCTATCCTATGATGGGTAACCATTATTCGCAGACATTACATCTTTGAAACTTCCATTGGTCATTAAATAGGTATCATGTGTGAGCAAAAAGGGATGATGCCATTTTGCCCGCATTAGTATATCCCATTTTGCCCGGAATAGGCATGGTTTAAATCAAACTGTGATGTATTAATCATCCCTCAGTCTCACGATAAAATATTATACGCTGAAATACTCATAAACTAATACTACATCCTCACGACATTCGAAGTTGAAATATGACAAGTTGTTACTTAGCAAACTTAGATGGATCGTCAAACAAACAATTTAGCAAGGCATTTAGCTAAGGATTATTAATGATTGTTTCAATCCGCGCGAAGAATTGCATACCAATTGGTTTGTATAGAAGTCAGCGGATGCTGCTACGCCAGTTGGAAGCGAAAATACGCTTTGTGGCAGCACTATTCTTTGTTTATAGTGATTCCCATATTACCCGATTATCCCGTTATATATATATATATATATATATATATATATATATATATATATATATATATATATATATATATATATATATATACACACACATAAGCATATATGTGTGGGGTTTCGTGTGTTTCATCTTGAGCACATCATGCGAGAATTGCCAGACACGAAAGTGTCGACAAACTCCATAATAAAACCGATGTAAAACAAACTCCTTAATAAACCATTTCTTCATCTGGCTTTCATACTAGGATTGAACCGGCAAACCCCACGCCTGTGGGCATTCGATATCCTGACATTATAGCTTGGAAAGGGAACACTTGTGAGATCATCGATACCAGGATTTGCGCCGACAAGTTCGTTATCAATGAAGCCCACAGTCGTAAAATAGCATATTACACCAAACCGTCATTCACAAATGGTGTGAGAATGCATAACTCAAACTCCTGACCTGCTGGGACAAATGTGACTTCAGATTTGGAACCAGCAGATTGGATATAATCTAAAAATGACCCCACTAGCAAAAGTTTCAATATTGCGAAATAGACGAAATAGACAAAATGGACTAAGTGCAAGAAACCAACATGAAATCGACGAAAACGACTAAGTCCTACGTGAAATTTGCACGTTATTACATTATCAGGCGAAAGTTATTACATTATCAGGCAAGAGGAGTTTATTACATTATCAGGCAAAAAATATTACATTATCAGGCAGCAAGTGTATTACATTAAATAACTTATCGGGTGATGTTATTACATTATATATCAGGCTGCTATTACATTATCATGCGATTTTATTACATTATCAGGCAGTTATTACATTAGCAGGTGATTATTACATTATCGGTTGTAACAACCGGCTTCTGAACAAACTTCTCATCAAGGTGCACTGCGTCTCAATCTCTTTCTTTGTGACAATCATTCTTTTATCCATCTTTTATAATGTTGTGATCATCCAAATATAGTTATTCTCGAAACGTGCAGTGCCTGTCGGTAGGTGCTACTTACTCTCTGAGGCGTACCCGTTACAACGTTACCGAAATGTTTCCGCACATTAGTGTTCCCTGCGCAAGTGTCCAAGCATTCGCTCCAGCCTGCATCCGACGGAAACGTCGATGCCTAGTGGCGGCGGTAGTTCCTCGGGTGTGTTACTTAAATATGGGTTAACGCTGTCATTTTAAAATATTTCATAACACTCGAAGTCGCGGTACATTTTTATAATGTATATGTTTGTGTGTGTTTGTGTAAGTGATCATTCAGATTTAAGTAATATGAGGAATGCGTTAGCAGCTTAGTTTTATTACGAATGCACGACTATTAAATTCTTATGAAATGCAGCTTGGTTACTGTCAGATTCACAAGACGTCACATTTCTAGGGATGGATGCGTGTAGAAGCAAATAGTAAGATCACGGCGGCCCTCTTCTGAATTGGGACAACTTGTTGTTCAGCGTACAATGGCCAATTTTATGTGCACAATCTAATCCCACCATACAAGGTTCGAAAACATTTTTAGTTGATGAAAACACAACTCATAACAAATGTTTATGCTAGCATAATGTAGCGTGAAGACGATATAATTGTCTTTGCAAAAACACATTAATAGTTTATTTTTGAAATTGCACAAATCATACAACATAATCAGCATACATGTATATAACAATATTTGATATAATACACGATCCCAGGCTGACAGCGGTGCCAATAAGGCTGTAACCAGTGAATTGGAAGAATGATAATACAACTGGATGAGTACTTAGTAAAAATAAAGTCGTTTCAGGACTGATACAGGTATTGCACTTAATATAAATATAAAGTAAATACTATTGTATAAGTATGCACCGTGTCTTCCGACAGCTATTTAAAATACCAGGTAATCATATAGTGGCACTATAAACGGTTATAATTAACAGTATGTGCGTGCGTGCGTACGTGTGTATGAATGTATACGTATGCACACGTGTAGGCATATACGTGTGTGGGTAAGATCATGATAAAACAAATAATTATTTTCAAAAGAACGTACACTATCTGTGTTCGTGTCAGTTGAAGTATGTATCAGACGACGGAACGTCCGTGGAGCGATTGGACACGATCTCGCGGTACAGCTTATCGAAACGCCACTTCACGAAGTAGTAAAACTTATATTCAAGGTAGAGCTTTTCCCGCATGATCTGCCGAACCTTCGCCGTGGGTTTTACCTTGTGAATTGACGCGTTTACTTTCCTCTTATATTTGCCTAAAATAAAACAGTAATAAACATTTTATTAGTGATTGTGCACGTTTAAAACGCTACATTCTCTACTGCGCTGACAATCCACTCTCCACGTTAGTTTAGTCGGAAGGAGGGGGTACCGTGCACCCCCCCGGAATATATACTTTTAATCGCTGTCACTAGATCAGAAAAATAAGTAGAAAACGATTTGTTATATGTTAACAATCCAGCATAATACCCCACGTATCATTGTTATCCAATTTAGTACCGCTATTATTGAAAAATCTAATTTTCACTATATCTCAACCAATATTTCAGGTAACTAACAAATCAAGGTACATAGACCTATGCTTTGAGGCTTAGCGATCATAATAAAAAATTGGTATGAGCATATGTGTCTGTGACAGATTAATATGCAAATTAATGCCGCCATTACTGACAAATCTAGTTTTCACTACATCGTTAGCACCTTTGAGCAAGTTTTAACCCCGGTTCTAGCGTTCTATGTAATGTTACACAGGCACACACACATGTGTGATGGCGGGTGAGTGATGGGTGCGGTTTATGTATGTATAACACAGTGATGCTGATACCTGCGGTTTTGTAAATGTGCGTGACCCCTCGAAAGTAGTCGGGAAACACGACTTCCAAAGCTTCGAGAAACTGGTCGAATTGTTCGACGACACCGATAATGCTGTAGTAGCGTTCAACGTTTGCAATTGCTGTTTCCAGAGCATTCAGTGTGGGCTTTCTGAAAATCAGACATTTTGTAGCGTTACTGATTAAACATAAACAAAACATTATTCACTCTACCTAAACCCAGGTTAAGCGAACTTAACATATTGTTTGGGATTCAGTGACAGTGCTTATGAGATATATCAAATTGATCTTCGAGGATATTGGCGCAAAAGAAGTAATAATAATCATTATTATAAATTAAACATCTCATCGACATCTCCAGTGTGAGAAATACGAAACCCACACACCATCTTTACATGCCGACTATTGAACTTGTCAGCCTTACACACAATCATATAACGAAACGGGTATATCTATACCCGGAATTATAAACAACTCATCGCTGTTAATATTCGTCAGCACATTGTGACGTCATTCCACCATCTCCAGTACAAACAACAGTGACATATACCATCTTCTGCTGTCAATCTACTGAACATATATGTGCACCTTTACCCATCGAAGTAAATGTATACATGCATGCGTGCTTATACTATCGAAACGGGCGTGCATATAATGTCGACGGTTGAATGTCGCTCGCAAGTGTATGCGCAATTCTATCTCAGCCATTGTATTTGTAGCCCCATACCGGCAGAAAGCAGCATGGCCGCAGAAGAACGGTATCAGCTGGAAGTAGCCGAAGCCGTGTGTGTCTCCGTATGGTTCAGTGCATTCAGGGTAGTTCTCCAAAACGCACGTGTCGAACGACTGTGAACATCAAACGTAATTAAGCACGCACAAACACGCGCGCACATGCACATACATATGTAAACACACGCGCGCGCGCGCACACACACACACACGCACGCACACACACAAAGAGATGGACGACTGCTTGGTTGATAGTGTGCATATTGAACATGTTCAGCACGGTAAACAGAAGACACGGGCATTTCTTCCGCTGCTGAATAAAGCTAAGACTAGTACATACAAGACGTTGCCAAACATAAGAAGACATGTACACGCATGTTCCTGTGTGTTTGCATGTGTAGTTAATTAGTTAAACGCAACTTCTGTTTTGTGTGCTGCTTGAGTGAGTTACGTCTCTGTACATTTCACTCGCGACATTAGCAGCAACAGCAGCACCAACAACATAGGGCCTAACAGAAGCAATAACAACAACAGCTGCAGCAATCGGTGGAAAAGGCGGTCAGCATCGTAAATGTCGCATGTATATACCAGAAGTAAGAACGATAATACAACACTTTTTTGTTGAAATTGTAACTCGAGTGGAGTCATTGGAGCTACTCACCCTGTTCTTGTCTACGTCCGGCAAAGGTTCAATGAGTTTAGCTTGGAATCTTCGAAAGTAATAAAACGACACCATTCGCTCAAATGGGTCCCTTATTATGTTCATGTACGTCGGCATTTCCATTTGGAACCTGCAATGTAGAACTACGATAAACAGCTGGATCCAATCGTATCAATCCCTCACATCTTCTCCTATCCATTCTGGTTTCTTTGTGGTTCTTTGAACACAGTTGTCCCCACAAACCTGCAGCTTCTGTTACCGCTATTCTGCTATCGCCACTATCTCCAGATATCACTGAGGCATATATATACCCTTACAAAAAATACCATTCAAATACCACTGAATGGTACTACGCGTATTATGGCCAAGGGTATTTAAATGGTATCTGAATGGTATTTGAATATGTTGGATTCTTTGTACCGTTCAATGGTATTGAATGTTGTTTTAAATTACCACTGAGAGTACCATTGAGTCCTACTGCAATACTATTGAATGGTCCAATGGTACTGAATGATACTGAATGGTATTCAGTGGTATACCGTTGGCTCTTTTTTGTAATGCAGGCGCTCTCGGCATTTTCGAAGTGTTTCCGCCCATGATGGCTCCCTCTACATTTCACTGCATGTGCATTTATATTTTCTTCAGCATTGATCGCAAGTAATGTGTATGTATACAGCTGTACCTGATTACACACGGGAACAGTTATTAAATGAGTGTGCCATAAACTAAGCAATTAACTAATTGTCATAATTACTAGTAGTTATGGTTTCCAGTAGTAAATGTTAGTATTCTAATTTAGAAACAAACTCTATGTCGATCGGTTCATATTAACATATTTAACGAGCTACTGTTTTGAATTCATAACTTGTATCACATGGCCCGTTTGCTGACACATATACGCACCTTGTGCAGTTGATAAAGTGCACGTGTCTGTCATAAATAGCCGGAATCTGCAGAATGTTCAACTTCGCGCACAGATAACTCTGAAATAAGTTACAATAATGATATGACTGCAAGTCTGATATGTGCCCAAAGTATAAAGAAAAAGAAAATCAACAAACGAACGAACGAACGGACGGACGGACGGACGGACGGACGGACGGACGGACGGACGGACGGACGGACGGACGGACGGACGGACGGACGGACGGACGGTACGGACGGACGGACGGACGGACGGACGGACGGACGGACGGACGGACGGACGGACGGACGGACGGACGGACGGACGGACGGACGGACGGACGGACGGACGGACGGACGGACGGACGGACGGACGGACGGACGGACGGACGGACAGGACGGACGGACGGACGGACGGACGGACGGACGGACGGACGGACGGACGGACGGACGGACGGACGGACGGACGGACGGACGGACGGACGGACGGACGGACGGACGGACGGACGGACGGACGGACGGACAATATTATACAACTATATGTTGATTTCAACTACATGTTGATCATACCTGTTTGCTTTCATCAATAGTGTATTCCTGAAATACCCTCGAATGTTGGTAGGTGAAGTTGTTTATACGACTCAGGTTTTTCGTAAGGGATAGAATTGTTTGGCTGGCACATTTCGGCACCCGGTTGTAGAATATCAGCGGCGGCGTGAATCGTATCCATGCCGACTTCAGCGGGGGAAGGCTTCGACTGACGGCATCTAGAGACACACTGTCACCATCCATTTCCTTGTAACGTGCACCTATTTTATGGGGAAAAACATACCCTTTTGAATATGTACCTGTTTCCCCTCCACAAAAAAGAATCCCTATTGTGTTATATGTGCAAGTGCTCGTTCCGAAATACCACCAGGACGGTAGGCTGGAGGATGCGACGGGAGCGTAGCTGGACGGCACTCACGGAACGAAACACACTACATGTTGATATCAGGATTGTACGGAAGCCCGTTGGTGCCACGGTGAATACATATTTTGTCTGACAGCCGCCACTTAATTATCTGGCGGCCGCCACTTAAGTATCTGGCGGCCGCCACTTAATTATCTGGCGGCCGCCACTTGAGTATCTGGCGGCCGCCACTTTAGTATCTGGCGGCCGCCACTTAATTATCTGGCGGCCGCCACATCTTGCCACCGCCACTTAATTATCTGGCGGCCGCCACTTAAGTATCTGGCGGCCGCCACTTAATTATCTTGCCACCGCCACTTAATTATCTGGCGGCCGCCACTTAAGTATCTGGCGGCCGCCACTTAATTATCTGGCGGCCGCCACTTAAGTATCTGGCGGCCGCCACTTAATTATCTGGCGGCCGCCACTTAAGTATCTGGCGGCCGCCACTTAATTATCTTGCTACCGCCACTTAATTATCTGGCGGCCGCCACATAATTATCTTGCGACCGCCACTTATTTATCTAGCGTCCGCCACTTAATTACCAATAGCCGTCGCTCAGTTGTACCAACTATACACCTGCTGGTAGCCATGGATCATGACTTTGCGGCTGCTGTTCTCCAAATGTGACACTTTAATAGTGTAATGTCTCCGTCGAAATAGATTTTGCTGACTCAGCGAGCGTTTAAGAGTGCTCATACTAATCACTATGCGGTGATTGATGGCCAGGGCACCGAGAACGTCAATGTAACGTAACCCGATGTGGAAATACAGAGCAGGCGCAACGTCACGATCCATGGCTACCAGCACCAGTTCTGATAAAATCCAACTACCAGCACGTGTATGGCTGGTACAACTGAGTGACGGCTAATAACTTGGCGGCGGCCCCTAGATAAATAAGCGGCGGCCGCTAGATAAATAAGTGGCGGCCTCTAGATAAATAAGTGGCGGCCGCCAGATAAATAAGCGGCGGCCTCTAGATAATTAAGTGGCGGTCGCCAGATAAATAAGTGGCGGCCGCTAGATAAATAAGTGGCGGCCGCCAGATAAATAAGTGGCGGCCGCCAGATAAATAAGTGGCGGCCGCTAGATAAATAAGTGGCGGCCGCCAGATAAATAAGTGGCGGTCGCTAGATAAATAAGTGGCGGCCGCCAGATAAATAAGTGGCGGCCGCCAGATAATTAAGTGGCGGCCGCCAGATAATTAAGTGGCGGCCGCCAGATAATTAAGTGGCGGCCGCCAGATAATTAAGTGGCGGCCGCCAGATAATTAAGTGGCGGTCGCCAGATAAATAAGTGGCGGCCGCTAGATAATTAAGTGGCGGCCGCCAGATAAATAAGTGGCGGCCGCTAGATAAATAAGTGGCGGCCTCTAGATAAATAAGTGGCGGCCTCTAGATAAATAAGTGGCGGCCGCTAGATAAATAAGTGGCGGCCGCCAGATAAATAAGTGGCGGCCGCCAGATAAATAAGTGGCGGCCGCTAGATAAATAAGTGGCGGCCGCCAGATAAATAAGCGGCGGCCGCCAGATAATTAAGTGGCGGCCGCCAGATAATTAAGTGGCGGTCGCCAGATAAATAAGTGACGGTCGCCAGATAATTAAGTCAAGGCAGCCAGATAATTAAATGGCGGCCGCCATATAAATAAGTGGCGGCCGCCTGATAATTAAGTGGCGGCCGCCAGATAATTAAGTGGCGGCCGCCAGATAATTAAGTCGCCGCCGCCAGATAATTAAGTCGCGGCTGTCAGAAAATATATATTCACCGTGGCACCAACGTCGCCATATTGAACACACAATTGCTTTATTGTGTGATTGTCCGAAACAATGTTGAATACGTACACGTGATATATACTATATGCATACACATCATAATAGACAATCAACAATAAGCAGGAAAGAAGGGAACTGCTTATGATTCTTTTTTCAATTATAAATAAAACATGCACGCCACGGTATACCTTGGTGCAGCTATGCTGATGCGAGCATAAGTTAATCAAATAAACTAATAAAAGCATGATAATAAGTATTCTCAATTAGCTTAACTGTTTATGTTAGTCTGAAGAGCATGACTCATTAGTATGTATTTTTACAAGAGGATGTAGAAGATGTGTAACATAATGTACTAGATGTTATCAAAAGCAAAATTGGACAGTACTATTTTGTCCATTACACAGTGCATTTACAGACATGTATAGTATTACAATGGGAGCTATGATACAATATATATTGTAGAGCGCAATGGCTCAGGGGTAGAGCTTCGGACTCCCGATTATGAGAACCAGGTTCGAATCTTGTGCTGCGGTGTTAAAACCTTGGGCAAGTTTTTTTCACTTTACATTACGCCAGTTCACACAGCTGTATAAATGAGTACCTGGCTATAGACAGTGGTGGATATGTGTACGAGCAGCCTTCGCGCATTAATTGTAGCATATGGCTGGATGCTTCCCAGAGAAGCCGAGATGGTGTCTGAGTGAACAGGTCTGTCAGGGAAGTGCTTTGAACGGTCCTGAGCACTGGATACTGCACTATATATGAACTTAACTTGTTATCATATTGTCTTATAAGGATGAACTGCGACCAATGCAGGCATATTAGAATATGCTATAATTTAGCAATGTTTTCAACGTAGCGCACATTATCACAATTAGTCTCGCCGTGTAAACAACTACGAACCAGTTGGTGACGTTTTGATGACGTTGTACGTGACGACGGCGAGGACCAACGTGGCGATCACGATGGCGGTTCTGACCAGGGTTAGTGGTCGGCAGTAGACGCGCAGAAGTGCAGCCGTGCTTGGACAGTGGCTTCTCGGACAATCAGTTGTGGTGGGCGACGACCTGTCGACATACGGACAATGCGAACAAGTGTAAAGCGATGTTGTTTATACATACATGCATGCATGCGGGTAATGATTTAACAATGCAACATCGTCGGCTTTTGATTGTCGATATCCGTTCTCGTTGACTTATCAATATATTGTCCTATATAGGCAGGCATGCAGGCGGGCGGGCGGGCGGGCGGGCGGGCGGGCGGGCGGGCGGGCGGGCGGGCGGGCGGGCGGGCGGGCGGGCGGGCGGGCGGGCGGGCGGGCGGGCGGGCGGGCGGGCGGGCGGGCGGGCGGGCGGGCGGGCGGGCGGGCGGGCGGGCGGGCGGGCGGGCGGGCGGGCGGGCGGGCGGGCGGGCGGGCGGGCGGGCGGGCGGCGGGCGGGCGGGCGGGCGGGCGGGCGGGCGGGCGGGCGGGCGGGCGGGCGGGCGGGCGGGCGGGCGGGCGGGCGGGCGGGCGGGCGGGTGGGCGAGCAGGCAGGGGCTCGAAGGGGCTGAATACGACCTATTCCGAGTCGTTGATGTCCGGTCGTGACGCCGAGTTTGTTGGTAATGATGTCGATAACGGCTGTCTCTGGTGTTCGGTTTCCGGAACATCGCGGATGGTTAGGCAGCTTTGTCTGCTTAATTGCTTCATCGCGTCTAGATTGAGGCATACTTTTGCATCGAACGTCTGAAGCTGGGCGCTGCGAGATGTCATTTCCACAGCGCTGATAGCAGCACGCTTAGAGTCCGTCTGGGATGCATAGTATATGTCCCTTTTGAGAATGGAGTCGACAACTTGTTTTGTGAGTTTGTGTTTTCAGCCAGTGTGGCGACGCTCACCTCACTCAGTGTGGTGGGGATTTGACTATTGGTCTCAGTGAGTGCGTTCTTAGGAGTGCAATGGTTGCGCTGCCCGTGTTTGCTTTCAGCTATTCACTGATTGCTTCTGTATGTACGGGGATTGTACCCCTAGCGCAGACGTTGACGCTTCCCTTTTGCCGGTCTTAATCATGGTCACCACGCGATTGTCCGCCGTTGTGGTTGTACAAGCGTGACTAATCCGATTGCCAGTGGTGATTGCCGATTGGAATGACGAGTTCACTCACGTCGGTTTACACATTTTCCGCACACACCGAACGATAACAAGTGTATTGTTAATTCTCGTACTTTCTTCTCCACCTATTGTGTCAATGGTATATAACTAGTTATATATATATATATAATATACAAAAAGTATTTGTGTCGCGTGCAAGAAGTGACAGCTCGAACACTCATCGTAGACTCTTGGTGACACACATGACAGTACACATTTAGGTCGCGACACATGGATTTAGGCTATACTTCCATATATACGGATATCAGATGCGGATGCAGCGTTGTGGACATTCATGTAACAAGTTTCAGACGGGCACTGGCGGATGAGTTTGTCACGAGAAGGCAGCTGCGGCTAATTGAATCGTTCACGATTCGATAGGTATACAGTATACACCCGCACAGGACTCAAATAAGAAACACCCAAACGTGACGTCATTCAGAGGTATTCCCCGTTCCCCATATGCAGCATCCGTTCGCCTTTCCGAACATATGGAATCGTCGCTTAGGAACCGTTGTTCTGGGTGTCTACGGCAGCGCCACAGCATGGAACTACCCGAATGAACTTACATGGCATCTATACAGATGTCTGCATCAGCAGATGAAGCCAGGAATCTCTGTCGCCACCTCGTCTCCACGTGTCGTTCTTCGGTTATCAACCGCTTCTGGACGGTAGAATTCATCAACTCAACAGACACACCATGCTTAGCAAGTATACAGAGTCGCCTGCAAACCACTACACCCGCACATCACAGCGCTGTTCCGTTGGTATTACACAATATGTCCACAACAGCTCACATAAAAATACGTCGAACACGCATGCGCACATCACCGGTGCAAAGTGCGAGTTGCGGCCGGCATGTTGCAGCGTGTTTTTCTGTGTTTCTGATAAATGTGTTCTTGAAAATAAGATAATCGGGGCAGACAGATAGACCAGCTTGTAGTTCCTTGCGTACACTTAAAGGACAAAAAAGACAACGCTTTCGTGGCATACACCTAATAGAGTTAATACAAAGTAACAATTTCCACACGTACTCAATTTTTTTTGTATTTCATCGTCTGTATAATATACGAATGTGACCTAAGCAAAGTTTAAATGTAATAAGAAATATGAATGTAATAAAGTAAAAATATGTGTGGACAGTATTATTTAATGTGAAATAAAGAATGTTTATATAATCCACGGATTTAGGTCAACAGTTCGCCGGCGAGCTGTACCTAGACCTAGATAGTGCTTGCTCTTTCCACCTGCGCAACATTAATCACATTAGCCGCTTTCTCCCCAGACCGACAAAGGAACGCATTGTCAATGCCATTATCACATCACGGCTTGACTACTGTAACGCACTTTTACAATGCACGTGTACATTTAACATCGCCCGTCTACAGCGAATACATAACACGGCTGCCAGGTTGATTACGCGTAGCCGCGTAGAGTCAGTGCCACACCTTTGTTACGCGAACTCCACTGGCTGCCCATTGTGTGCAGAGTTGATTTCAAGCTACTTGTATTCACTTACAAAGCCATGCACAACGACGCGCCAGTGTATTTGTGTGAACTCGTGTGCCCGTATAAACCGACAAGAACATTGCGCTCTGCAAGAGCATTAAAGTTTCCGAGTTGGTACCTCCTCTTATCTATATATATATAGATAAGCAATGGGCGCGCGCGGTGTGGGGTGGCGGTAATTACCTTCCGGTTCCATTAACTTTCTGCGGTTTCTCTTCATGTTACCATCTCTCCATCTGACGCCTACGACTATAAGTTACGATACATTCACACTCGCAGCTTATGTTTTCGTATTGGGTTGACCATTAAAAGAATAATCGAATATAGTAGAATAGTGGACAATGTAATGCGGAGTACTATTTATATGTAATGTTAAATTAATATACAAATTCACAATAAGTGCCACAGAGCTGATTCCGCCGATCACATGTGCTGGTCATAATAATATAATTATAAATTATAATAAATAATAGTATTTGTCTACGCCATATCTCTAGCAATAAAACCATTCAGAGGCGCGTTACATTTTATATAGGAATGTGGAGATTACCTTACAGTTAACAAGTAGATGTAGTTGTAAAATTAATTAATCAAAATATTTTTTTCAATATAATTAATTAATATTAGTCTTAATAACACTAAAATACTATATTATAAGTTAAAAATAAATAAATAATACCATGCGTTCGTTCGTTCGTTCATTCGCTCGTGGAACCCCATTGATCGCAATTTATTTAATGTTTTTTCGCGGGTGACTGCGTTTCCTCAAAGCATCAGCATCGTTGAGTATAACGCGGCTATCGTTGAGTATAACGAGTACGAGTACGATTACTTTCCTTCGTACTCGAGTACGAGTACTTCTTGAGTACTCGTACTCGAGTACGAGTACGAGTACGAGTACGAGTACGAGTACGAGTACGAGTACGAGTACGAGTACGAGTACGAGTACGAGTACGAGTACGAGTACGAGTACGAGTACGAGTACATCGAGTACAATTACTCCATCTCTCCACACACCCACACACACAACACACACACACACACACACACACACACACACACACACACACACACACACACACACACACACACACACACACACACACACACACACACACACACACACACACACACACACACACACACACACACACACACACAACACACACACACACACACACACACACACACACACACACACACACACACACACACACACACACACACACACACACACCCCCACACAACCCCACACACACACACACACACACACACACACACACACACACACACACACACACACACACACACACACACACACACACACACACACACACACACACACACATATCAATAATATAATTCCTTTACTGTACTGGGCCATTACTGGGCCAGTATAGCATACAATTACAAGTACAGTACTGGGCCAATGCACTGTGCCGGTGTCATATAGAATATTGACCCGAGGGTAAAGTGACCCCCGGGTCACCTTTCCATAGATTTTCAGTTATAGAAAAATGACCCGCCCTATAGAAAAATGACCCGTCCCCATATTTATGGATATATATTTGATATAATGGTTTTGATCATAATGTTAAATTACAGCACATAACCAATTATTTCACTTCAAAAGATAATATTTAATCTTAAATTTAGTTCACCAAATAAAATGAAAAAGTGTTTCTTTCTTTGTTGAACCTGTTAGCAAATGCCATTGATATTTTTTTAAATATCAAATTCTTTCATACTTTGTAAATACAAGATTTAAAAGCCTTTTATACTATCAAAATGTTTGTTTTGGGTGGCTCTAGGGGTCGGAGGTCATATTTCTATCATGGTATAGTATATTAACCCATGGCTCATTGTACACAGAAAACTGTAAAACGTTGACAATTTGGATAGTTATGGGCTTGTAGTTTTATCATACAAACATCACAGACAAATGTCTACTTGGTAATACCAAAAAGTTTGTTTTCGGTGGCTATAGGGTCGGGGTGGGGGTCACATTTCTATGGTATAGTAGTGGCTTGTTATACATAGAAAACTGAAAAACTTTGCCAATTTGGATAGTTACGGGCTTGTTTATTTATTATACAAACATCACATAGAAATGTCTACCTGGTAATAGCAAAAAGTTTGTTTTTGATGGTTGTAGGGGGTCACATTTCTATGGTAAGGTATATTGACCCGTGGCTTGTTATACATTGTACATAGAAAACTGTAACTTTGCCAATTTGGAAAGTTACGGGCTTGTAGTTTTACAGAAAAAACCCTACAAGCCCATAACCATCCAAACTGACAAAGCTTTACAGTTTTCTATGTATAACAACATTAACAAGCCACAGGTCAATATAGAAATATGACCCCCCCCCCGCTGTAAAACATTTATTCGGTAATTATCAAATGGATATTTTCTGTGATGCTTGTATGACTCATACATTGTCACATAACCATATAAATTGGCAAATATGTTTATAACATTTACTATTATGAGCCACGGGTCAATATACTATACCATAGAAATATGCCCCCCCACTGTAAAACATTTATTCAGTAAATATCAAATGGATATTTACTATGATGCTTGTATGAATCATATACTATCACATAACCATATAAATTGGCAAATTTTTTTATAACATTTACTATTATGAGCCACTGGTCAATATACTATACCATAGAAATATGACCCCCCCCCAGCATAATTTCATTTGCCTAAGGCAGTTAGCAGAACGTGGACCAAGCAGAATATTTTCCATGAAATTGAACACAAAATAAAATAGCCAGCCAGCCAGCCAGTCGGCCAGCCAGCCAGCCAGCCAGCCAGCCAGCCAGCCAGCCAGCCAGCCAGCCAGCCAGCCAGCCAGCCAGCCAGCCAGCCAGCCAGCCAGCCAGCCAGCCAGCCAGCCAGCCAGCCAGCCAGCCAGCCAGCCAGCCAGCCAGCCAGCCAGCCAGCCAGCCTGTCCACAATCTCAACGACTTCTTGCACATCTTCACCTCGTCCTGGCAGATGTCTTAACAACAACATTATTAAAACTCACCGCGACATTCCGCATTCACGAGTCACATACATACACACAGTGATAACGATGGTCTGAAGTTCCACTACGGTCACAAGGTTGTCCCATATACAGGCGTCGATGTAGCATAATCAACATTAAGTTGTCTCTCCTGTGCACACGTATGTGTGTGTACCAAGTATCTGTCAATTTATTTAAAAGTGTACGAGTGTGTATGTATTCGTTGTACGTGTGCGTATATACGTGTGTGATATGGTTGAAATACCGGAAATGTCTCCAGTAGCAAATATTGTGTCTTTGGTCTATAAAATCAGCGGTATGGCTTTAATAGGAATATAAATAGCTTAGTCAAATGGAGCTCGGCTGGCTCTTTCGTGCGATAGTTGTATTTTCATGTTGGTATGATAATTTATATGAGTTTGTACCTACGAAACATACCAATAAGTCATGTCTTTTACGTTATCTGCATAATTTATATTATAACTGTGTACCAATGAAGTGTTATCTGATTGGAAAGTATGTCTGCTTAACACATATACATGGGGTTGTCATTTAAAAGCAAAAGCCATGAGCCTAGTAAATTTTTCTGGTCGTCAGAAGACATCAAAGTGGCAGAAAAACAGCGTCCTCGTTAAGAATGTATTCTACCTTTATCCACTTTGATCATATACGTGCTTTCCCCAGTATATAATAAAGGTATACTATATGAGACAACTTATTTTGTGAAATAAACGTTGTGCATGATATACATACCGTCTAATTGCCGTTTAATTAATGTCTAATTACATAATTGTTCAGTAATATCAAATGATGTAGTTTACGTTATCCGGTATTTTACGTTATCGCGGGGAAGGAAGCATTGGAACACATTCCATGGCGTTCTTACGGCAACGTTTGGTCCAGATCCAAACGAAAGTGGTTTAGCTGCGGGTCTGACACCTAATTTGCAAAACCAAAGGTAAACTTATATTTAGCAAAACATGCATGACAAACAAATGTGATTGTACTAGTAGCAAGATTCCCTTCACAATGAGACATTCCACATAGACTTAGTTATTTTTGTATTTAAAATGAAGCTATCACTTGCATCTATTTTAATTCAGAAATCTGCAAAACACAATGGTAGCATGTCGTGAACGACTGGTGACTTATAGACATGTATTGTGACTGGCGACAGAGAAAGGTTGGATCAGTGGCAGGTTCACATTCGTCTCCAGTTCACGAACGCACGCACGCACGCACGCACGCACGCACGCACGCACGCACGCACACGCACACGCACGCACGCACGCACACGCACGCACGCACGCACGCACACGCACAACACACATCAATGATTAGATACCATCATTTAAAATAAGACATATTTTCATGTGCAACTGATACATATTGCACACAACAGTAGTGTATCAATTCCTATTGATACATAAGGTACAGTCTGCCTGAAAACCAATAATACGTATTCACGGGGCGAATGTGTTCCAATTGTGATGCTGACGAACAGAGAACTGGTATCACTCTGCCAGTGTAACAGATTGTCTCAAAACACTGACGCGACCAACTATTGCATGAGTACGTTTCTTCATTGTTGGTGATTTTTGTCAGATTGCGTGCAACTGCTAACAGAGATCTACATATCCGTCATGTCACCAACAAGTTTGAGATACTGCTGCAGATGCATCTCGCAGCATTTGTTCAATTCGTTAATAGTAGTTCGCCTGGATTGCGAACATGGAATCAGCGATGTGTTGACCTACAGGTCAAGCAGAGTAGGTGGCCGACGTGTGCATAGACAACGCCGAAGATTTACAGCATCATCGGTAGCCGTCCCTTGGTGGCCGACCACCGTGCTATCGTCACCCACAGTACACTCATTTCGAGCCTGTACTCGGGGTTGGCAGCCCTGGAATCTGCGTCCCGCATCCTGGATTTTGAGAGTTTACCTCAGTGTCCACTTGTAAGTCATTAGCCAGCCAACTGGTTCGTGGCTCATCACTGTCCTCCACATATTCCATTAGGTGGTCGATGTGCTCGACTATTGTTCTGTCACCTGTAGAGCGCTGTATCGCAACAGTTACTCCAGAAGGACGACCCACACTTGGCCTTTGATTTGGGCAAATGGTGGTCTGTGGGTACGGGTTTTCTTTGTGACGGATCATGCAATCAATGCTCTCGTCCTCGCTTTGGCAGCGACGTATGTCCGGTAGTGTCACACCTGGTACCCATTGCACAGCTGGTGCGCCTGCCCCATCGACTTCCTCGGGATATGGCGGACAAATTTGGGTGGATCCACGATTTGTTCAGCAACCTCCCCCAACAAGAGACTGTCATAAGGTCGGGGACAACATCATTGTGGTTTGATGTGGATTGCTGCGAGGCTTATTGCCCACTGCACGCATTTGGAGTACAGTCCTTGCACTCGGCGCGCTTGCATGGCCGTGACACCCTTCGGGAAAGTGCATCAGCATTACCCATCGAGCTTCCGGGTCGATGAACCATCTGGAAATCGTTCGTACCAAGGGTGACGAGCCACCGTGCAACCATCACTTCCGGTTCTTTAAAATTAAACTGCCATGTCAGTGACGCATGATCAGTGATGATCGTGAATGGCCGGCCACACATATAATGATGGAAGTGTGTTGTGCAGTATCGGGTCTGCGTACGACTGAAGGTCTTAGATGCATAGGCAATTACTTTCTCGCCACCCCCCTGTCATTGTGAAAGATGTCTCATCTAAATGACTGGTTGATTGCTGACGGCGAATCTTTCGTCATTCGATGTATCGTTTTGTAAAAGTAATAAAACTGCAACAACAAAAAATCAAGTGGTATACCTAGTTTTTGATTCGAAGCATTGTTCACTGGCACGAAGCGTGTGTAGACGTACAGATAATAGACACTAGCGAAATGAGGACTCCGCCCTTGCACCAAAGATCCTTGATTGCACCGTGACAAATATTTGGCTAGGTTGAGATGTATGTACGCACTAAGCGTTGTGATAGCTCACCGTGAATCCTGATCCACTCGATGTACTCAGCACCACGAAGTCCGAGAAAACACCAGGTCGGGTTGTAATAGAATAATTCGGGGGAGGAGTGAGAGAACCATCAGATAAATTGAGTTCAAAGAGCAACGATTGCAGTTATTTGTGACAATTGCAGTATGTAGGTTGTTTGAACGTCTGTGAGGACTGGTGTTTTGTTGTGTTGTGTTTTGATTTGTTATGTGAATAGAAGTGACAGTTGTGTTCAGCCAGTGGGGTGTCACACTTGTCCCGAGGGCAGTGCGTCTTTTCGGCGTAGTGATACAGTTGCAATTTTGATTGGTCATATCATCACGACCAATCACTCTATTGTTTTAACAGAAATGAAAGGGTGACAGGATGGACAGTGGTTTCTTGGAAAATGTGGTGTGCTAGTTTAAAGAATATACCACGGCATTTTTGTCAGTGCATATTATTTATGCTGTGTCAATTTCAATTTCAGGAAACGAAATTAACAATGATTTTCAGGAGATGAAGGTAACGTTGTAATAAACGCCTGTGACGCGAAAAAGGTGATTTCAACCCTTTATATTCCAATGTACATGTACACACCCTTGCGGTCGCGTACATACACGCGCAATGTATCATACACACGCATGTACACTCGTATTGTTTCTGTATTTTCACTGGCGGAGAGTTTCGCAAGTCTATCTTCAACGGTAAGAGGCTAGTGTTTCTAAGAACACGAATACAGCCAGGAACACGCGATCGCGATCGCACACGCGAACGTACGCACACAGG
This sequence comes from Ridgeia piscesae, assembly GCA_025642075.2. Classification (NCBI taxonomy): domain Eukaryota; kingdom Metazoa; phylum Annelida; class Polychaeta; order Sabellida; family Siboglinidae; genus Ridgeia; species Ridgeia piscesae. The sequence continues at coordinate 633,124 of JAODUO010000008.1, read as the reverse complement.
AAATGTAACTCACCATGAATCCTGATCCATTCGTTATACTCAGCACCACGAAGTCCGAGAAAACACCAGGTCGGGTTGTAATAGAATAATTCGGGGGAGGAGTGAGAGAACCATCGGATAAATTGTGTTCAAGGAACAAAGATTGCAGTTATTTGTGACTATTGCAATAATAGCATACGCTACACAGATGAATGAACACGACTACTTGGACTACGGTCATGCATCTTTTAACGAATATATCCTAGACGTATATCTCAGAGCCCAGGATTCTACGGTTTGTTGAGGGGTAGCAGTCCCCCAATTCGCCACAATTTTGCCTCGCTATGTTTTCATTAAAATAATGTATTCCATATACGCTTTGAAGCAGAAGTGCCCCCACCACATTTATATGTTCCACCGTGGATATTCTTGAGTTCTGAACGTCACCGCGATACATGATAAGGTGGGACTGTGACGTATGGGAGCATCAAACTACTTTATTGAAAGACCGCATGGTGGCGGCCATTTAATACAACTCAACTCGAGAGGCCCGACTGTTCGGGAGCGTCCATTATTCTAGGCATATCATTACCGTGGGGGATAGGCAATTGTCCAATACGCCACAGTGGCAGGTAATTAAATTGTTGACAGTTGTCACTATAATCCGGCCACAATGAGACGATTGAAGCAAAGAGACATGCAAGAGTTCACGATGGACTATGATCTTCCGAGTGGCGATTCCGATGTTCGCCTTTGGGATGCAGATTGTTGATGGCGAAGGCGCCAAATCGGACCAGTTGAGTATGTCGGTCGTAGCGAAGCCGACGAACACTATAGCGCCAATTGTTTACTGTATCCAGTTGTTTGAAGACACGATGACGAACTCTTTTAAGCAGTCATGTTTGACAAGGGCCGCATTTTGTAACGTTTCTTTGATTTCCCACTAGGTTTTTTAATCCATGGTATTGCAAATTGCATACATTAATTAGCCTCCATTCACACATGTGATGTATAATATTCGTGAAAATGACATCTTTCTCCTACAATCCGGTCTTATTGCCAGAGCAGCTCTGCGTATCGATCCCCCCCCGATCGCCTAAATCAGTAAAAAAAACGATATCAGCACGTCATATGTATCTGAAATAATTACTATGTTGACGTGTGTTCGCTAATAATATCGCCAACGACACGCGCATGCACATCAACGTCAATCGACTTCTGCTCACACAATAAGGATTTTTACGCGCTAATTGCCAGAGAGAAGTGTTCGCCCTTGTCTGTTCTGCACCGCTTGGTCGCCAGGTGGTAGCACCACTCATGACAGTGTCCACAGAGTCAAGACAGGTGCGGTCATTGGGACTGGAAGTGGGGCACTTTTAAACATCCGCGTCATGCTACCATTATGCAAACACACAGCATTTCATCCTACCGTAACAGATGACAGACAGTCGAAGTTGTATCACCATAATCACCGGTACTGATAAAATATACATTAAACAGTCAATCTACGTGATTTTCCAAGCAACATTTTAAGCAAAGCTAAATTCATGCAACAACGCCTGAGAACCAATATTGTCACTCACTGAAATTGTTGGTTTTGTCATTAACAAACTGTTAACTGGATTCTGAAATGGCTGATGATGTGATATCGGAAATCAGTATTTGAACAATTCACATTCGTGCGATGTTATTTATCACAGGACTTATGATTAATTTTGTTGATTATAAATTGCTCATAGCTAGAGCTTGATTCCAACTTTCCAGACTTCGTGTGACAACCCGAGCACTCGTACGCGCCCGTGATGTGGTGCATACCGACGAGATTTCGCGTCGACTGCAGTTAATTTGTGCATGTGACGACCCGTGACACACGAGTCGGGTGACAAAGTGCGATTCCGTTGCCACTCGGCGAAGTCCGAGCGCCGACTTCAGCTATCTCGCCAATGTTTTATTCATTGTAATGTAACGCAGGCGAAGCATGAATCGCCAATTACTTTCGGACATTGTATCACGGAATTTGGAGTGTGTTTTTCGTTTATTTCCGTAGACGCGTAATTGTTTGAGCATGTGTGACATTAGCGCGTTGAAATGTCGTTTGTCATGTTTATAAGTCGCTTAAGTATGTGTAGCAGCGCTCCAGAAAGCAGAGCGATCTGCGTTGTCGTTATTTACGTGAGTTGCTATTACTAAGCCTTGTTACTGGTAGTTTGTAGTGTTGTTCTTCGCACGAAAGTCGAAGAGACAATTAATGCACACACAAAATCTTGGAAAAATCACAGAAAGTAGTCACAACTTAATAAATAATAATCCATTCAAACAAAAAAAGGCAAATTACTATCAAAGGAAATTGCGGCTCACTCTGCTCCCCTCGGGATTATTGCAAATTTTTTTTAACTGGATGTTTTGTTTACCTTTAGAACGTGTTGCAGGCAGAGTCTTACAAATTGCGAACATTGTTCCAAGGTCAAAGGAAGTAACTAAACACAAATTGGCTGACAGTAAACCTGTCAGCCTTCATATTGTAGTCATAATAACGTAATAATAAATGAACAAATAAAACCTAGGAACTGGTCGCATTAATGTACACTAATATAAAATATTGTTACTAGAAACAAACTGCCATTTGTGTATGTGGTTGCTGGGCTATATATTATAAGTAGGATTTTTTAAGAGTTGAAGATGTGTACATTTTCTGTATTTTATGTTCAATATTATAAACATGTTGTTATATACAAAACAGTGTTTAAAATTAGGTGAATTGTGTGCAAATGACTAAAAGGTGGATCACATTCTAATAAGTAAACTATAAATTCCACATTAATAGGTACTCACTAAATGTTTTTTCACGCTGTGCAACGGTGACGTAATTCGGCTTGTGGTTTATTAAAACAATACTGACTTTAATCCCTGTCAGTTTGTGTGAATTTTCCTAGGGCTTATTTCAGCTCTCCGAATTTCTTTCTATGTCTAAAGGTCAATGACCCCAAGGTGGTTTTTGTGACGCCAGCTGTGTTGAAGTAAATAAGTGTCAGTCGCATGATCTACTTTGGCCGATTATTGATGTGTAATATGGACTCGGCAATCTATCTGAAGAGCCGTTTGCTATCTTTGGGTGCGGTGACAGTCGCCGCTTCGCGATCACCCCATGCAGCCAGCGCGGTCAAACTCTACCGGTTGACCGGCGCCAACACTCATGGGCCGCTTAGTGAAAGTCATGCGTAGACGTTGAACGGTTTTTGTTGCGGTTTGACAACGCGACGCTGGTCAGATAAGGGATGTTCTCAAGGGCGACAATATTTCATCCAGATTCACGTATTCCATGTAACGCGCTATTTTATGTGTGTGCGTGTGCGTGTGCGTGTGCATAAAGTGTGGACCAATCGGCAGTCGAAAACTGCAATGTTTAATCACAAGGCAATAACAAATACAGTAGGCCTACCATACACACTCGGAGTTCTTGCCAAAAACACTATGTACACGGTATTGTTGCAATGTTAGATGTCTCGAATCTTGACAACGTACTGGTACACTTGTAAGGAAACAGCCAGTTTGCTATGAAATAGAGGCATTCATCGATGGTTCCCCCACACCAGAGGTCACCCGCCTTATACGGCCACTTTAGGCTTGTTGAAGGGTTGGCGAGTAGCACTCTACTCGTCGCATGGTTGTTGCTAACTCATATTTACACATTATCTCGGTAAGAGAATTGACAAGTGGCTTACGGGCGGACTTTCATTCGCTCGACCCCGTAAGAATTGATAACTCAGAAGATAATTATTATGTCTGTTGCTATCACAGCGAGCAGCATTAATGACAGACCCCGTGGATACTGGTTCTGTCTTGAAGACGACGACCATCTATTGGAGAAGATGCAATTTGAAAGAAATTATATACCATGTTAACTGAAAAGCCTTTTATGTTAGTTTGGTTTTGTGTATAAACGCCAGCATAATGAAAACTATTTGAAATACTGTCCAGTGTATTTAAGGCCACACGCTCTCCTAAAAATACTGATTTTTCGAGTTTTTTTTAATTTTAATTTTGAATTTTTTTTTCTTCATATTATTATATTATTATTATCTAACTATCGATATGTGTGTTTTATAGATAATACTAAAACATCCAAGTGCAATAAAAACGAACATTTATAACAGGCCTATTGTCTTAGTGTGATAATCTGACGCAACCACGATAGAAAAATACGGCATTTTCAACGACCGCATGCTCCGCCATATTTGCCCACACCCCAACATATTATACATCCACGTGTAGCTTCACTTTCGCAGTGCATCATGGTAGCAATGGTTCTGCAAAATCCTTGGTACATTTGGAGCATTTTGACCTAGAAGAGGCCCCCCTGTGGCGAGAAAGCGTCGCTACGATTGGTCAATGACAGAGAATCCCCCAGGCTCAGCGCGCTGATTGGCTGTCGGCCAGGAAAGCCCCGCCACAAAGGAATTTTCCTTCGCAGTTCGCCATTTTAGCCTTGTTTCACTTCGCGCGTAGTATTGCATTTTATCGAAAATGTCTGGAAGATACGGAAAAACCAAGCGGCAGTTTCGTTCTAAACTACTGTCTAGACGCCGACAGTTGAGTTTGGCACGTTTGGTGATCCGGAAAAAGCAGGAAGGCGATGATGAAGTGAGTGCCGACGCACCCGCCGTGGCCGCCGTGCCTGGACCCAGCGCTGACCCAATTCAGCTTGACGTACGTATAAACTATCAACATTTGCATCAGGATATCATTCATAATATTTTCAGGCAACTAATGTCTTGCCAACTTATGATAACAAGGGCTGAATATTATCCTGACACCAGTATTCAAAGATGTCAACGCTAGGTCCAGGCTAATTTATTAGGTCACACTCTTTGTGATTGTGTGTCAGTCTGGCACTGTAATGTTTACATTTTGCAGACAATTATGTCTATGTTTTTATACTATACCACATACGTTAGTATATGTGATTATGTTATACAAGGATTCTTGTAATGTTAGACATAATCACATATATTGTGACATAGTTTGATTGATAATATTTGATATTATTGTCAGAAATGTGAATGTCAAAATATAAAACCTGTGCTTGTTATATTGATGTCAGTTATTATTGTCCAGTTCATTAGACCAGGGGTTAGTTTTGAATTTTTTTGCTAGTTGTCAGACATACAATATACTAACAAATAATTTTCTATGCAGGTTGATTCTGAGTTGGAGCCCCCTCAGCCATCAACATCTACAGCCACAACCCCCATCTCGGCTACCAAGCGAAAGTTTGGCTACAGACAGGGACTGCCACTGCGGGACCACATCAGTGCTGCTGAGCAACGTCAACGCCCCATCGAGACATCATTTGTTCGCTGCTGCATGATGTCAGCACTGGTGAGAGGCTTGGCATGTACCGAGTGCAGTGAGCCAACACTGAAGATCCGTGCCATCGACCGTCGCCTCGGCCTTGTGTGTCTGCTCGAGACATATTGCACTACGTGTGGGGCAGTGTTGAACTCGACGCTGTCATCCGACCGAGTTGAAGAGGAGAAAGCAGGCAACGTGCCTTTTGTTGTCGTCCGCCAGGCAGTGGCCGCAACCATGGACATGGGTGTGGGCCATGCAGGTCTCGTCAAGCTGTGCCGCTTCATGGACATGGAGCCCCTGCAGCACAAGTCCTACTCGAGGCACGTGAAGGCTGTCACTGCTGCCAACATGACGGTGGTTAGCAGCCTATTTGACGATGCGGCCAAAACTGTGCGTCAGATGTACAGAGAGCGTGACCCATCGATCACTGATGACTCCGTCCTCGACCTGACTGTGACTTTCGATGGGTCGTGGATGAAGAGGGGGCATAACTCCCTGTACGGCATTGGCTGTGTGGTCGATGTGGAGACAGGACTGGTGTTGGACTTGGCAGTGCTTTCGCTGTACTGCCAACGTTGCGCAATTGCGAAGAGCCAGTGTCGAAGAAACCGCGCCAAGTTCAACAGATGGCTTGACTCGCACACTGAGTGCAATCAGAACTATCGCGGCACCTCAGGAGGGATGGAGGTCGAGGCTGCAGAGATCCTCTGGAATCGTTCCATGGAACGGGGGTTCCGATACACCACGATGGTCTCCGACGGTGACTCCAAGTCGTTCAAACACCTGACCAACTTGCGTGTGTATGGTGACGTGGAATTGCATAAGGAGGAATGCGTCAACCACGTCGCCAAACGACTCGGCACAGCCCTGCGCAAGTTGGCAGCATCCGGCAAGAAGAGTGGAGTCACCCTCGGAGGACGGGGTTTCGGCCGGCTGACCGGAAACACCATGAGCAAATTAGAGGAATACTACTACTTGGCAGTTCGTGGCAACACTGGCAAGCTGAACAAAATGCATGATGCAGTGTGGGCATCGTTTGACCATGCCTCATCCACAGACGAGAAGCCCCAACATGACCGCTGCCCGGTGGGAGCTGACAGCTGGTGCTTCTACCAGAAGGCACTCGCCACCGGGCAGAAGCCAGGACCTCACCGCGTCAACGTCCACACGGCGCTGTCAGCTGAAGTTGCCTCACACGTCAAAGACGTCTACACCCGCCTCTCCGACAAGAGTCTCCTGGAGCGATGTCTGCAAGGCAAGACACAGAACCCAAATGAGAGCCTCCACTCCAAGATCTGGGCCAAGTGTCCGAAGGCAGGATTTGTTGGCCTGCAGCGAGTGCTTTCTGCCACATGTGCTGCGGTGGCAGAATTCAACAGTGGGGTGGAGGTGACCATGCGGCGTCTGTGTGGCACCATGGGCATCACTTCAGGAGAGCGACTCATCGCATCGGCCGAGAAGGCCGACAGGAAGAGAGTGCGGGAAGCGGAGCGGCAGGCTGAAGCGTCGACTAAGACTGCACAACGGGCCCGCAGGTTCACTCGTGCGGCCGAGGCTGATGCTTCAGCCAGTGACTATGCTGCTGGAGGATTCTAGGGCGAATCCAGAACCCTAAACATTTGAAATGAATTGGAGAAAGACTGTTTGTAGTTTTAGTTAGTTATGCAGTTCGATTTTTTAGTGATGACAATGACATAATTATGATGTTTATACACATTTTCTCAAAACCAAATGATGAACAATATATATCAATGGAAAGACAGTCGACTATAGAAGCATTGCATGAATTGTTATAACAGCAGTTCGATTTTTGCCTGTGAAATTTGTTATTGCAATGTTGAGAAACTTCAATGCCCGTTTTCTCAGTAAAGTGTTTTTTGGTCGATGAGCAATCTCTTGTTCGCTAGTACTCGGTTATTTATCAACAGAATCCTCTGAAATTTTCAGCATTTCTCCACAAGATAATTTGCTAGACTATGACAGTCTCATATTTTAGATAACCTATTTGGATTACATGTAAAATCATGACTTTGATGGAGAAATTTACTTACGGAAATTAGCAAAGATTCAAAAATTCATATAAATTGTTTTTGTAAAGTAACCAAAAAAATCAATCTGTCATAGTCTGCTATTTTATGTATTCTATTGATATGCTAAGTTTGAACACATTTGGTCAATCCATTTTCCAGGTACAGTTTTCACGGTGAAGCAACCAAAATTTTAGTTATTGGGTGACTACACCGCCACCTGGTGGACAATTTTTTTATAATAAATGTGTAAAATTGTTTTTATATATAAATGATGTTATCCTAAAATTTCAATAAGCTAAGGTGAAAAATAACAAAAACAGATTTTAGGAGATCATGTTGCCTTAAATACTTTGCATTTCGACGTATTTGTAATTATATTCGTACCAACAAGACTATTTGTATTTAAATACATTTTCAGCGAATATCCCATATTTGCAACACGCTAACCGAAACGTGCATAGCTGACCCCTCAGGAAGATCGCCAATCTGAATACAATCCGCCCTAACTGTTGTGTACCTAATGGTAACCGTACATAACAGAGCAGGCGTAATGGACTGACAAATACCAGATTTTAGATGTGTTTCATTGCGCATAAATGTGAGTTTTGAACAATGCTAATAGACTGTGTCAAGAAGTGTGAAGAAAATTGAATTAATTTATTTGAATTTCCATTTCGCGCCTCCGTCGCCTTATATTCAACAGTGTCCCCTAGTGGGTGTATTGCCTAATTCTAGCATAGATAATACGGTAATGTGAAATGGGTGGTAACCTGCTTAGAAGCTGGAGCCGGCTTTGTACGTCATTCCCTTCTTTTAAAATCGCACTAGGCTACGCGGTCTACATTCTCAAGCAACTGAAGCGACTAGGCGTAGAACAATGTTCTTTCCGCACCAAATTCCTGAGTTTATTGCAAGTTCGCGCTAGTCATTGTTTTCAGTAAGGGTAAAAGAAACCATATGGACACGATTAATCTTGGTGTGCCGCATGTTTTTTTATCAGTCACTGGTAAAAGCGAGTGCGAGAAAACCACAGACAGAATCATTAATCATAATGTTATCTATGAGCTGCGAACATTCTAAACAAACGACAGGTCCACGTGGGTTATCGCAAGGCAAGAACAAACAAAAGAAACGCAATTGAATTTAAACGTTTTATTTCAGTGAAAAGTAATGAAAGATTGACAAATACTTATATTATTATTAAACTCTCAAACAGTCAGTTACAACAGTTTATAAGGCACAGAATTTTACATGGCCACTATACGAGACGTTCTGATTGGACATATAGCATCACGTGATATCGAGGTGAGGCGGTAATCACTGAAACTTCTCCGAAAGCAATTTGCGCTGCAAACATGATCGCCAGTTTTCATTGTGTGTATTTCTGATTACCGAATTTTGTTGCTAAACCAATCATTGTGTTCACATCTGTGACTTATGGTTACAATAAACACCATTGGGTTCATACTGCATGGGTCTAATCCAACGCCGTCGATTAACAAACTGTACACGGAAGTGAACGTCCGCTGTCGGTTGTCGAAAATGATGCATAAATCAAGATCGTTCAAAATTCACCTATCCTCACGGACTCAACCTCGGGTGATGTACATGCCATCAATGCAAATTAACAACAGTTATCGAGGGTTTTGATTGCCGCGTAATTTCTCAGACATTCGGCGAAGGAATGGACCCACCCAGTGCACTACGTACGGTTTATGCAACTATTCCTGACGTCTGTCAAAAGACAGTGAAATAACAGCGAGAACAAGCTCACACAAACGACGACGACGCCTCGCAATGCCAATGGTGGCGTGGCGTCTGCAAGAACGCAAACCGAAGGCCGTTCCATACCCACCAGTAACGCAAAACTACTGTAAAAACGTAAAATCCTAAGCCCAACAAAAGTCGTCGAACGCGCAAAAATAAACTTCTGACGAAAATAAAAACAATACCATATTGAGCGTAAACGGCTCAAAAAAGGAAAATAATGCACTTAACCTGGTTCCGCATGCCCCCGGGCGGTGTCGCTGCGGAGGACAATGGAAAACATGACTACTTGAAAACAACACAATGAAACGCGTCTAGAAACCTGTCCCACTTCGACAGGGTATTCACGTACATATGTCTCATAGTTGGCATGTTAATATCACAGTATCTTGTAATAGCCTTCATCAAAATTTGGGCCAATCATGCCGGGATGTTACTGATATTGTCTACAATCACCACAGAACCTATCGCGAAAGATAATCTCATACGTGTGACGAATTTGATAAACGAAACCGCAAAACTAAGTCGTTAATTCCAATCAGATGTGCACAGTTGTTTTGAATTGACTTGGATTTCTTTGCGATCACTTTACTTTAATCGCCAACTTTCACGATGCTTCTTCATATTTCAACTACAGTGACGCACACAACTACACCGCATGCGTACCACACGATTGCGGCAAATACTAACGTGAACGCAACGCGCCAAATCAACATCTTACGCATCGGACGGGACACACAGAGAATGTACGCTATCCTAATGACAAACTGCTATTGTTTGCTCGTAAGGCGATGCCCTGACTGGAGTAACCACCTAAGTACATGACACTGTTTGCTATTCGCATACATGACTAAGCATATAATCGCTGGCTTCGGTCAACTTCTAGAGCGACACGCGTTGTAATCGTTAGCACTGTCCTGTACTCGCCGACTGCGATAGGACGACAGGATGTGATAACCAGACACCTACGAGCTCAATTAAGACATGACAGCACACGACTGTCAAATGGAATAGGTTTCTACGCATACATTAAGCCATTAACAACCCCGCGATTAAACATGGGGTAACGTGTGACTAGTACAGTCAGACGGCTAAAATAACAAAATACAACGATTAAATGATTATTCAAGCAATGTGTCCCCAAAGCAAATTCCACCACCATCTACAATAATACAAACATAATTGCTAATAAACAAACTAGTAATGATTATATAACAAGAATGGTTATGCATATTATACCATTTTCTAGCCACTGGCTATAGGAATGCAAGCATGCAATACGTCGTAAAACAATACATAAGTTGAAACATTAATATACAATACAGTCAGCAGGACTCATTACAATTTTGCAAAAAGGCAGCACGAGGAAAACATGAACATGAAGAAAGGCTGGTTATGTATTGATTACTTAGTTGTGGTGTCCTGTTAAGTCAAGCGATGCCTGGCCATTTCATAAACATTTTAAAAACAACATCTTGCTGATAAAATTACTAACACAATCAGACTTTGATTCACTTTCCAGCGATTTCCCATTGTTCAATCATCCCACGTTATCTTGAATTACCGTTTTCTGTTAACACCTGATGTTCAGTGAATTCCCTCCTGATTTCATTAAAGATGCCTTGACCTATGCAAACCATTCAAATGATTATAAAAGCAATGGTAAGGTCTCATACAGCATAATATCGAGTCCACAGGTTCAAGGTGCCATACACTTCACAAGTGGACCGGGTTGATGTGTCTCTGCAAAGCATGTACTATTTGCCCAGGTGCTGTCCCTTTGGCTTCATAAACAAACACAATTTCAGGGAGGTCCTTATCTGTGGGTGGTGTCAGATAAAAATATGGCTGGTGTCCACTGAACTTGATAAAAAACACAGTAAAACCACTAAAACAACTCTTGTGCCACTCTGCAATAACCACAGCATGGTCAGAATTCTCACTAATTTAACTACAGCCTACAGAAACAAACAGTAACAATGTCAAAACAGGAATAAAACAGTTTTTCGTTGGATATGTTATGCCGATGACCAGCATTTAAAACCGATTAATCCACACTGCTTAACCATATTTCCAACCTTATTTCTACACAGAACGACATCACGATAAAAATTAGTCAGGCCAGTTTGTCTTTAACTGGAGAAAAACTTCACTAAAACCTATGTGAACCTGTAAAACGTGTCAACATGATAACACGACTGAAGCTGGCTAATATAAGAATACTATGAAAGCATGCGATAACATCAACACAGCGTACTGTATAATCTGACCCCGACACAAACAATGAATGTTTTTCCTCCGTCATTTAAGTTTACCATTAGCCCCTGCAACTCCATCATAGCAATGCATAATATGCTGCTTCCTACATCAGATATGGGTTATAACTTAACAGATGCTGAACGTTGCTTGGTTGTCTGATACAGCAATACCTTTTAAACACTGTCCTGCTTGTTACAATCATAGCTTTGTAACATTCCTCAATACACTTCCCAATTAAAATCAGAACTGTAAAAGTACAGCAACACTTACTGCACACAAAATCATGTCAAATAATGATATTAAAACCAAAGGCATATCAGAGTGATCTGAAGATTTTCTGAAACATCTTTGACGTTGACCTTTCCAGATACGGTATGAATTTGTGTGCAAATTCCAATGCTCAGGGTTGCGACATCAAGCCATAGTGTCTTCTATCACAAAATAAGTGATAAGCATATGCAAGCTGACCAAACTGTAATGAGCTGCATTATGCCACTGCATTATGCCACTGCAGACCGTGCAAAATGAGACACCACCAATGTTTAATTTCCTGCTCAAATTTACTGTGAACAATTTCACTGGTGTGGGACACATTTCAGATTCCCTTGGCATAATTGCCAAACCGTCAACCATACAAACTAAACCTACGAACGTAATAACGTAATGATATTAGCACTATACACTGGAATGTCTTACTGAGCATAGTAATACTCGAAGTAGTAAAATAACCATAAATACTCTGGATACTTAACCAACACAAAATGGAATGCTTCATGCACACAGGCAAACTTTTAAAATTAGGTTATTATGATTTGGATTGTTAAACAATGCTCCGCATGATGTAGATTGTTTAAATATATAATACTGATTGTGTACTAATGTTGGTAAATTATCTGATGGACCAAACTTGCAGTAAGCGTGGTTCACCAGTGCCTGATCCTGCCAGAATTAAATGTTTGGATAACATCCAGATAATCTCAGCAACTCATCTTCAAGTGTTTTTACACCCATAATAGACACACTGGGGTTAGTTGGTTGCACTGAATTAGACTAGATTCATCTTAATATTTGGCTGTATTATAGCAATTATAGAAAATGAACCTCTGTGGAACAGAAGGTAATCTTGAGTCGTGATGTTATTTATCCTGGTTCATTTAGAGGATAGGCTGCTTTGCTAAAGGTAAAAACTATCGCAACATAATTTATTTACAGATATATCCCAACTGCTTGGTTACGTCAAAATCTAATTTCAATTCCCTTGCGAGTAGGGGTTAACAGATGAGCGAAAAACCAGTGTCTGGTTTCAGTTCAACAACACGTAACTTTAAAGTTGCATAACATCATCATATGTAATATATGTCAAGGCACGGTTACCATAAAATACATATTAAACTATAGAACTATGTAAACATTGTGCATTTCCGACATGGTTAAGCATGCACAGTCGCATGTGTACAAAGCACACTCTAAACAAGCACCCAAAGCCTGCGGCTGGTATCGATGTCAACAAGTCATGCCAACATGTCACATCAGCAAGTCATACCACATCTACAGGTCATGTCAGAGCTGCTTGCTTCGGCTTCATCTGCAGACCTTGGCAGGGCTGCTTAGTAGGATGGCTGGTAGCTTGCCTGCATCGGTGTCGGGAACACAGAATAGGCTGGAGGTAACAAGACCGATAATTAGCAATGCTATCACATACAACAACAAGCTACAGAAGTAATTTAACAAAGTACAACAAGATTGTCATCAAATTAAAAGTCCACATGGCGAATGATTTGGAAGTCAATGGCTTATTGAAAGTGTCAACAAATTCAATAAAGTGTATCCTGCTTTTTGACAATTTGGTTTTTTAACATTCAAGCCACATGCACTTAGATCATTGGTCGATCAGTTGTTCGTCTTGTAGGAAAACAAAATACTTTCTGATATTTAAGCTACACTGTTCCTTAATTTTCGTAAGCGATTAAAGTAGTGGATATTTCTATCCTATTCATTGCCAATACTATATATTTATTCAGACCTACACTGACAATTACTATTTCACTTATGACATGCTATAAGTGTCACATGCAATGTCACATATATCCCTTCCTAACTAATCTTTAGCTGACACCCTGGATAAACAGAACTCTTACAACTACAAACACCCCACATGCAGCTACAGTGAGTCTGCCAAAGCAAACACATTAAGTGCAGGTGAAAGGACCAGCTAAGACAACAGAACAGAACAGGAAGGCATTAATTATTGAAGTGCTGTAAAGTTGGCGGAAGAGAAACATGCAAAGCATCCAAAGGAAGGACCTGGCAAGTAAAGTTAAAATAAACTTGTTTTAGAATCACTGGGTCTTGGCATTTTTTTCTTCTAAATCTGCAATACAGAACCTACAGTGTGCACATTTGAAATCACTAGTAATTTAATAAACATTATTTCCTTTTTTATAAAATAATAAATTAATAAAATATATTATTATTTCATACAACATTGAGAAACGGATGTAATAGATAGGATGTCAAGTTAGTTGAATTGTTGCTATAACTGATCACATTTTTTTGTGATGGTTATGATGTGATGAAGATAATTACATTACCACTAATTATGTAATTGGTCACAGTATGCAGCATACAGTATTTTCGGTCTCCCAACAAAGTTAAAAAAGTATATATTGTATGTTTTAGAATACTTAATATTTCTCTATCATTTATATAATAACTCTGTTGTAAAACAACATAGATATTTGTTGACTACATCTTTTCGATCAGCTGAGAATGTAACTATTTTTGCTATCTGAATACGCACACAGTCAATTCAGTACCCGCCCCATCGTAATTTGAATCACAGGTCTTGACCCGTCCAGATGCACTTTACAAAATGTCACTTGCTGGGTTATTTCGTTGGACAATAGAACCCAAGTGGGGTTAACGTGAGCGGGATGGCATGGGGGGAGGGAAACAGCAAGCGACAGGAGACAAACATTCGAAAGAAAGAAAGAAAGAAGAAGCCAAGCTTACTCTGCGGCGGCTGCAGTGGCGTGGTGCCAGTGGTGGGGTGTATCTTGGCATTCGCCATGGCGTAGGATGTGGTAGTGACGATGGGCACGGAGGTGCAGGCGTATGTGAGATCACTATGGGCAGGAGGCACCGCGGCGCCCGGGTGTATTCCATTGGTGAGGGAGTAGGCTGGGGCTATGGCTCGGTCCTCATATGGGCTGCCCGGCGGCGTGTTGCCCACGCCTGTGACAGGCACCATGCTTGCACATTCACTGCCTGCGTACAGAGACATCGTCTCACATTTAGTCTTCTCTCTACCACGGGTTTTGGGGGAATTTTTTTAGTAGAAATGGAAAAATATCTATTAAAATGGAAATTCATGATAATTTTTTTAACTGTAAAAATCCCAAAACTGTGTAAAATTATTTTCATAAAAAGGTAAACAAACAAATATCAGTCTTGTATAATTTTATACAAATCACCATAGCTTTTCAGCGGTTCCATGCTCCAATGACAACTTTGCCTGTCTCCGTGTATGACTAGCCAAACGATTTTGTTTGTTGCGCGTCTGAGCTTGAACTTTTTAAGGATATAGGCACTATAGAAGTTTAACAATTATTATTACTTTCATTTTATGAATTTCATCTTGATGAATTTGTATATGATATTGAGATATTATTCTTAACATAAACAATCAATTGCTAAATAACAATTTGGATCAAATTTTCATTAAATTACAGTAACAAAAACAAAATCAAAATTGTATACAACTTTATTGTATAAGTCTTACTATAAAGATTTCAACATTTACACCAAATTAAGAAAATACTCATATTTCTTCTGAACATATAAAAAGTTAGCCTATTTCATAACAAAAACAATGAAGGTAGACGCACAAATACAAAACTCCAAAATATGTCAAATCAGATCTAACTTTGTATTTTTGAGTAGAAATTCCAGAATGAATTCAACAATAACATCGTTCACCATTTGCTGGCTCACAACACTGCATGTGTCCACTGAGTGCAGGTGGGATTAAAGGAGACACAACACAGGTAGGACACAGGTAACAAGCCATCGACAGACACCTGTGAGTCAGTCAGGTGTATGCATGCAAGATCAAAGTACAGGTGGGTGGGTCTACAACCAGACAGGTGGAAGGAGCCAGCTCAGAAGCACAAAGTACACAGCAGTTAGTGGGACAAAGCCTCAATCCGATTCATCAGCTTCAGGTGGGGGAGGCATATGCAGTAGTAAACCTTATGTAGCCATGTCTCACTTGCAGCTACATCATCACTGTTTCATACCGTATTAAAAGTTATCAGAATCATCATCTATGTTAACTGATGAGTTTTGGAAATGTTTAAATATGATGCACATGTCCATCGAAGCAAATCTGTATTAGAAAGAAAAAAGTCTAGACGTTGTGACCTTCATTCCGAGGTGCTTTTTATTTGAAAAGAATGCTAGCTCAAATGTTTCTGAGAAAACTGCTCAGAGAGAGATAAGAGGAAGCCAGTCCACTGTCCTGTCACTGCCTGGCTACACTTTGAGGGCTGTTGTCACAGCACTTTGGATGATGTTTGCTTTGTTACTGTAGGACATCAGCAACAGAAGACCATCTTAGCAACAAGTGTTTGCACAAGGTGACAGCAGACTGTGGACATTACGTCAAGACAAAGTCTGCTTTATGAACCCTGCTTCACTGTCAGAACATCCCCTGTCAGGTACTGCTGGCACATTACTTACCCCAACAAAAACAGATTTTAAAACAAAATTCTGTGTTTTCTAAAATAAATTGTTTTGTAAGCTAATGCAATATTCAGACCAATACTGTATTTATTTGGACAAAACAATCTTGGGGCGACCATCTCTTGATGACTACTTTGATCTAGGACAGTCATCAGTAGGGGTACATTTATTACAATAAGAGTACATTTGGTATACTCACCTCCCAAGCCCACTCCTAGCTGCATGAGGCAATGTTCAGCAGCAAAGTTCTTGGCTTCTTCCACTGTGCGACACAGCTTGTTTGGCTGGAAGCAGCTGTTGGCTAGAGCAGGAACAGATATCTGAAACACCAACATTGTCAAGACCATCAGGCGCAGCTGTTGTTTCAGCCAGACTGAAAATTCCTTTTTAGTGTGATTTGTTTAGCAGCCACTGTATATATGGTACCACATAGGTACCACAACCAGTGATGGTTGGCAGGCTGAGCTCCTCCAAGATTTAGTGGCTAGTGGCTAGTGACTGCTCGAGACAGGCTTAAACTCCCTATATGTTGTAAAGTTCTGGTAAGCCTCAGACCCCTAAAAATGTGTAACATTCCGATGTGAACGACAGTGCATATGTCCATATAGCCAAAAAGAATTCCTAACAAGGCTGGTGTCACTAACTTAAACTACCACAGACCAATAAAGTGCAAACCTTGAAGAGGAAGAGCTGTATGTCGCCACTGCCATCCCGTCCTATGGTGGAGTGCAGTTGGTAGATGGGTGTGCCCCAGCCATTCTTGGTACAGAACTCATCCAGCACCTGTATAGCAAACTATATTCTGCAGGCTTGTAATCATATCAAACCTAGATGACAACGGTGATCTGACGACAACATTTAAAGGGGTGCTGAAATGCTTGAACAAACATTACCCAGACTTACCATTTACAGGATATGTGACCATGATTTAATGAGCACAAAGCCACGACATATTATAAAATAATTTTTCAACTTTTACTTGGGCACTGATCGCCGCCATTACTCTTGTGCTGCGTTTGGCTTGACTCATTCCTATCTAATCAATGTAAATTTTAGAATTTTTTTCAAACAAATTCATAACCATTCCATCGGTAAAAGTTGGAAACAGCCATTATTTCCAATCAAACTCAAATAAACAAAGTTACGTATATCTACAATCACTTCAAATGAGTTTGGTCATGCGACTTTAGCAAACTGAACTGATCAGTGTAGCGAATGGAAATGTTACTGCACAGGAATTATGTTACCGCACAGGAATTGGTTTGGAAATTTAGGGGAATTCCTCTTTCCGTGTGTATCGTACTGTGCCATTTCAAATGTTTCATAACAATTATAAATTATTTAAAATAATTTTCACTTCTTTATTTCGAATACGCATACAAATGATTTGTTGATATGTATTATGCCTACTAGATATAATAGGGCACCATATTATTGTTTTTGTGGTGAAATGTTTATTAATGAAGTTATTAAGAAAATCTTTTGAAACAAATCGAATGTGACTTGAGAGTAAAAGCTGCGATAAGCGCCAAAGATGTAAGTTTGAAAAATTAGTTTAAATAACCCGTGTGCTCATCAAATCATAGTCATATCTTGTAAATGGTATGTTCTTTTGTTTGAACAATGTTTGTTCAAGGGCTTCAGCTCCCCTTTAAAGGTTGGTTATCTCATCCATGGCTTGGAATAAAGCCCGGGTAATTAATAAACTATTTATTAATAATGGTAAGTTTAAGTTGCAAAGATAAAGAGAAAGTAATACAGATTGAAAACAGGACTGTTGTGCAACAAAATGGAAAAGTGTTGCTTTTAAACAATCTGCTTTCCAATATGTAGTGTTATTTATCTTCTGGATAGTTTCTTACAAATTTCCTTTGGCGATAAATCCCAATAGCAAATAATATGTTGGACTAGTTAAATGCAATATGGCTGGCAGTGTATATTCAACATAGTTATTCTTGTCTTAAGAAAATCGCAATTACTATAAAAACAGACACTTCCCTGTGACACGTGAACAAGGAAGTCTAATGTTGGCTGATCCAAGTATGTTTATTTACACTAGTTTGAAAGGGTAGAGTACTTCTATAAAAAATATAGCCATAGAAAATATTTAGAATTTCAATTTTTATCTCCTGTTAATGTCCTTGTATATATTTATGTATTAATTTTGAATATCTGACATGTGTACAAAAGGACTTTGTATAAATTGTTTTGAATATATTTTTGTTCAGGCGTTTTGGATGGCACTGACAATTGTTCTTAATGAGATGGTCCCTGCATTAATTACACCAGTTAGTCATATGACTACTCAGACTTTGAGATTGACTACAACTCAAAGTAAGAATATTTATAGACTACTACACAGTGCAGATTGTAGATGACAGTGCATACAATATGAATGCCAAGAACAAGAGTGTTTGCATAACCCAAATATTTCTAGATGGCTATATTGTGGTTATCTAAAGGCCACATAGATAAGCTTCATCTACAAAAGATTCCCAAGATTGGGGCATATCAAGATAAGTACTACTTAGTCTCCGCATTAACCTGTAAATACTGATTATATTTATACATCACAGTCATACTGATTACCGAGTATATTACCAATTAAAATATAGTAAAAATGTAATTTATTTTTTAACACAAACAATGATTAAATAATCACAGCATCAATTTACAAGTGCACACAAATATTGTGGGATATTTATGAATTTTTTTTTTTCCGATCAGTTATGACAAACATCATAATGTGCCTTTACCAGAAGCACAGGGGTGTGTGTTGGTGGTGCAAGTACACACGCATGCATGCATGCAGCTGATCTTACTAGCTGGTTGAAAATGAGTGATGTAGTACAGACAGTTGAACACGTGGGAACATTCACAGTACCTGGGCAGCAGATTTGACAGATTGTGGTTTTAATGTGATAGGATTAGTTGGTGTAAGCTCCATGCCAGGCAGAATGTCATAAAGGTGCTCCTACAATAAAGAAACAAGGCACATCCTAATCTCACAAGCATGCCTAACATTGCCTACACACATGCAGCACAAGCAATTGCGTCAACTCGTATTAGAACCCCAGCCTACAACCCCCATATACAGCGACAAGAAGCAGAAGCCGTAGTTACAATCTACTACGATTACTGGCCATGTCAGCTGGCTGGTTCAATGCTATTGCCACGCCTAAATACTGTCGTTCAAGCTTCGAAGCTATTCAGCCATCTTTGTTATGCCATTATTTTGAATTAATTCACTCAGTCCACATCATGACTCTAGTAGCGCAAACTCGGCTAAACACCCTCTGGGTTATGTGGATTACAGATTCATCCAAACTCTACAAATATGTACTATGAGACTCCAAGACCCTCAGTGTTGGAGGTTGTCAGTGTCACAGAATCAGACCTTTACAAAGTTGATCTCTTTTTATGGCTGCACGAACTCAAAACGTTCTCGCCGTTGAGCAAGCTGTTGTCCAACTCAAACTCTCCGTTAGTTAACCAAAGTCCTTCAGCCATCCTTACTAGTAGGCCACTGTCACACTAAGAATGAACCATGCAGCCACTATAAGATCTCTGTCTGTGCATGTCAATTATGCTCTCAACACTGAAAATGTCCACATGTGTGAGTTAGCACCTCTCAAATTGAAAATGTCAACCTTTGTGAGTGTGCAACTCCAAGACTGAAAGTGTCCACTTAAGATCTTCCAGACTCAAGATTTCCATCACTCTGTCTGTCTCAGATTTAACATTTCATTCCAGTGAGTCAATAGACCCAGGTTCAACATTTCCACCTTGTGAGTCCAGAGCCTTGGGTTCCAGATACCCACTGCCACGAGAGTTCCTGAGTTCTATATGTGCAATGCATCAATTCCCAGACTCTAGAGTTCTACCTCTGCAAGTCAACAGCAGTAATCAGGCTCATACTAGTAGTCACCTCGAAGTTAGCAATTCTCTGATTCATGGTAATGTCAATATCCATCTCTGAGTCAACAGCAATCAGACTCATCGCTTCTGAGTTAGCAGATTTTTAACTCTGTAAATCAATACTTCCAAGATTTTAACTGTTTCAAGTCAAGACTCTAATTAATGTCCACTTATGTGAGTCAGCACACCCACGATTTCCCTCACTGTCATTCAATGTTCACTTCATCATACAGCAACTGTAAAGCTCTCTTCAAGCCAGTATTTACCAAGCATGGATATCACTGTAATGGTCAGCAACACGTCAGAATTAACTCACTGAGTTATCCCTGCCTTGAGCACCTAGACGTGTGTGACTCACATCTAAGAAACGACATTGGTTCTATGTGGGAGTAGAATACTAGCACTGTCTACCATGCTCCTGTAGGCAGTTACGTGGGAGTCATGCAGGGATCGCACACTGCAGACATGCAGGGATAGCGGAGAGCTGACCTATGCCACTCACTACCTACACAGACAACCCACACATACCTTGCAAGGCAGCAAGGTGAGGCTCTCTAACATGAGCTTTCTCACCAGAAGTGACACCTCGAAACAGGATTTAACCACGTTATTAACCGTGTTATGTTTATTTACCATGCACATATTTTCAAACGGTAACCATCGCTGTTACTATTTATTTGTAACAAGCATGCTATTAGTTAGATTTCATTCCAGAGTTTTCAGAGTGATTAAGAAATGATCAGAAAGGTCACATGCATTGAATACAATTTACTGATGTTTTAATAACGATTCTGACCCAAGTTTTAACCAAGGAAAGAAGATATTCTGTTGAATTAGAACATCCTTATAACATTAATAATCATACAGAAAAACTTGGTTAACTCGAACAATGACAACTTTAATACAGTTCATAAGTTGATTCAAGCACCAGGGGACTGTGTCAGAAAAAGAGCTTGTAAAGAAATCTATCATTAAACAGAACCTGTTGTTTATTTAAGGAACTTTTTTAATACAAAAAGCCACTGCTTTATCACATAGGACAATATTTCAATGACACATCAAAAAAAGGAGTTGCCAGTTTTCACTACACCAGATGGCGGTTAACAAGCAAAATCAATTTTAAAGGGCAAAATGTTAGTGACACAGTCCCATGACACATTCCTTGTGATGACACATTATTCCCCGCCCTGAGCCCTGATTTCGAGTTAACCAAGCTGTAACTGTAATGTTCTGGGAGCACACATGCAACTTGCAAAATACTACAAAAATCATACCTCATGAGGGTATTTGCGGTAAGCACCAGCTCGCATGTAGCCGCGACCCACCCCACCGGCACCCCGTGACCCCGCGGCACCACGCCCCCCACGGAAGGGGTTACGGTAGCTGACAGGCACGGTTGGGGTACCTACAACAGGTGACAACCCTAAAACTGTAGCTTTGTAACACTGGTCAGTCATGTGACGAATAACAATGTTGGTAAACTTTCAATCAACATTACCATAAAGTGAACGCTCGGCTGAAAAGAAACAAATTTGTCTATTCATTCATGTGGAGATGACTAGGACGAACATCATATGTTCATATTTAATAATACCTCAAGACCATTGACATGTTGGAATAACTCTGGCAGTAATTTTGACAATTACCAAATCAACTTTATTAGAAGTTAACTATGCAAGCACATATATACAGTTTTAAATATACAAATGAAGGGAAACTAACAGGGTTTTAAATAAAGACTATCATTAGCAGCAAGACGTACCTGATACCAACAGCTCCAGGAGCTGTGGTAATCTGACCATAAAAAGGTGTAGCGCCAGGCATGGCTTCCAGGGCAAATGGGGAAGCTGCATAACTAGGCTGAAATTAGACAAATATTATTCGAATGTAATGATCCGGTTTGGTTAGATAGGTTCATTGTTAATTAGTAAATGTTTTACCTCTCAAGAAACTTTTTATTTTTATTTTGGCTGTCTCATACAGCCTTCTTCAGTGGACTGAATGTCATTACAATGGACAAGAACTACCGCCAGTCATGCTTAGGTTTTTGTCACATGTTGTAAGTCATGTGACACGACCGTGAAATTCAGCGTGAAATTCAGTCCACTGAAGAAGGATATGAGACTATAAAAATATAAAAAGAACAGTTTCTTGAAAGGTAAAACATTTACTAATTAGACAAATATTGTTTTAAATAGCTAAGACTACGGCTTCGTGTGTTTTGGCAAATTCTGATGCCACGTTACAACAACAAAAATCATTACAAATCGTACAAGTTTCTAAAAGTGTTATTAATATGTCTGATGAGTAAAAGGTTTTTGACTCCCAAAAATGAATATTTTATACAGATGACACAATCCTTTTAACTACTGTTGCCATGTAACAGCCATGGACGTTGTACTGCTGATCTTGAAAGTGGATAAATCACTGAAACAGGAGTCAACAGGGTCAATAGTTGTGCAATTAATATTATCTTCCTTCAGCAAACACAGCTTCAGCCAGCACATGAGAGGGTCCACAGTCAGAATACTCACTTGTCACTTTATACCACTATTTCAAACTGAAGTGCTATAACCTACCAGAAGTGTTTAAATAAAGCAAACTGTCAAGCCTGTGCAGACAAAACTGTGAAGGTGTAACTATATGTAATGAAAGTCTGATGTATGTTGCTGTCTCAAAAATATTTCAATTTCACAAATAATGCAATATGCAGAACCTAGCCTATGTAATGGATTGTTATAGTCATTTGGATGTTTTCTTAGATCTAGTTATGTACATAGATAGAAGATGGGACTTAAAGTTGTTAATGCTGCTTATAATTCCTGCTGATTCTTCCATGAAGGATATTCCACATTGTTTACACAAACTCACATTTATTTTTATGTGATATGCCCATGATGACTTTTCATACTATATGCTGAGACATACGGTTTAAATATGTTTACTAACTATTTGGTATGTACTTGATTGTGATGAGCTGCATTAAATCTAAGTAAGTCTGCAAACATCAAATTTCACAGTTGATTAAAGACAGTGCTGGTATGCTCCATGCAGTTTGGGTACTCAAGTCCGTTTACACCACAGCTCAGACAAACTGTTTGTTTCTGACTTACAAAAATGTATATCCATTTAAAAAAACTGACAAGTGGATTGTCAGATTTTTGAAGACGACAGAGTAAGCTATATATGATTTACCACACTTTGTAACAAACATCAAACTTACGCTACATGATGACAAGTTGTGTAAAATTTTAAAATTGTTGTTATATACAACATCATTCAAACTGTTATTTTAACTTTGATTTGACCTTAATATTATGTTGTTCTTACAAGGAAGTTTCAAATATTTTTGAAAATTGTGGCAAGAGAAAGAAAGTGGTGTATGATTTGTTACGTTAGTTTTCATACCACTTTTAAAGCTGGGCATAACCTGCAGCAATTTTCATGTGTTGGGAAACATCTTTGCTAAATTAGGACCAACCTTTGTTTTTTAAAATTACAGTTACCTTCAATGTGTTTTTTTAACCTTAAAACAGTAAACTCCCAATACAATCCTACATATAGTAACCCTAAAATGCATTCATCTGTGAGTCACCATAACCAATGTTATTAGCATTTCCGTATACATTTTAATTTAATTGGAATTATTGGATGTCCTAATAATTTTGCCTTTTGATAAAAAACTTCATATTTTATAGTCTTTAAGCTCTACGTTATCAAAACAATTTGCTACAAGGGTAGTTGTCAGTCAGCTAAGCCAATTGATCAGAGCAACCAAGATAAACAATGGGAGGTCTAAGGGTGGGTGAACCTACCCACCCCATTAATTGGGCCCCTGCTGGGAAGGTGCCACAAATGATTGGGGTGATCAAATGATTATCCAACAGATAACAGGAAGCCAGCTGCTCTTCCTATGCAGGGGTCAAAGTACCCAAAGTAGAGGGTGGTTACTGGTTACAAACAAATCACCTTTACCAACAGGGCAGGTCCAGCCTTACCCTACCCATTAAGCATTAAAGTAAATATTGATCAAATTACAAAATAATGCTTTTGATATGGCTTGTGAAGCAGACATTTATTAACAAAACCAGATGTCAGTATTATAGGAAAACATTACATTTTCACATAAAGATGTTGCATGGATCAGTGTTTACATTCAATATTTAGGATGGTTATTATGAAACCACCCCTTTAGAATCACACTAGCCATTTGAAGTATCTGTCACAAATAGCGGGGACGGAAGCTTTCAACACGTCACCTACATCTATCCTACCTGGCGAGTGATATTCTGCCCAATTTCTTCTTCAAACTCGTACAGCTAAAAACAGGAGAATGTATACACCACACGGCTCACTACACCTGGTCACATAAGCATGTGTAGTATGGATAAGGATATAAATAGTTGTTGTCACAGTTTTCCACAAATCTGTTTGATACTGAAAACAAACAATTAAAATATTTTTTTGTAATAAAACATTTCTTGGGTGGAGTTTTTTTCTAAGCCACATTTTTATCCAAATAAAGACAGGCTACATCATTTTTAGTAGATTTATATGGCCTCATATCAAATTAAAAACATTAATTTCATCAGCATTGCTCACACTGTGTTATTAGAGAAATGTTGCCAACCTTATCCTCAATTAATAATTAATTACCCATAAATTACATTTTCGTATAAGTCTAACAAACATATACATGAAAACTGATGTAGGATCTAGAAATTTGAACCATGACCCAGTCAAGTGATCTGTTTATATGATCTGTTTACATAATTTTGGACTGGTTACATAAATAGTGAACCACATCAATGACACTGATTGCACCACAAAATTGCACGAGGGTGGGTTTCTTTGGACAATGATAATTTTTTTTGAAAAAAGTAACTTTTAAAATTGAAGAGAACCGATGTGTACCATTTGAGAAAATGATCCACTGCGTACCCCGACACCCCCACGAGTGTAGCGGACATAGTCGTTCTTGTCCACCGGCTTTGCAAGCACAACTTCGATCATAGACCCATCTAGGGAGGTACCTGGCCAACAGAACAGATGTAAAGATTATTCTGTAGAAGTAACAGACCATTAATATTAATCATTGTTGGGCCTAGAGGACCTGAAGTCCTTTGGACAATATAGTGAGTTTGTAATCATTTCCCTGGGTTATCCATGTGAGATGACAAGAAACACAACCAAATTGTGTGAAAGCAGCTACAGGACTGGTCATTAGTGATTTTAAAGTCAAGATGTAGCATAGCTTTATGTAGAGACCCGTCCACCCGTCATTTGGATGGGTAAAAACGAATGTGGACGGGTAAAAATTGGTGGACGGGTAAAAAAAATGAAGGAGCAAAAAAGTCTTCCAAAACCATAGATATTGTTAGTTATGCCTTGAAAGTGAGTGAAAATGGTGTCACATGTGCTTGTAGTCCATTTAAGGTCATTTAAAGTTAACATCCATGTGTCCACCAAAACATGTGTGACGTGACTGTCAATAATTCTATCCTGCATAAAGCCCTGAGATGGAGTTATCTACTTCCACTCCACTCAACCAGCCCAGTGATCAGAATGCAGTTGATATAAATAAAGTGTATGATATTTCATTCTATAGTTGTTCAGAATATACATTTTATGTTTGTCACATATAGGTAACACTATACCATAGTCACACCATTTTAAAGATAATTAAATAAGCATAAAAAATTAAACTTGCAGATCTAATGAAAATAAATAATTTTGAAGATCCAGTTTACTTAAAACCTGCAGAAGCAGCCTGCCACAGAATGAATACCAATTATAGCTATGCTTTCCAGGCGGGCCATCTGGTCTTCAGTGTGTGGCTGTGGGCAGTCACCAATACCCAATAATCAATTACCATGGTTCCTGGCAGGCTACCTTGCCTCCAGAGTTGGGGCAGTTCGAATGCACAAGTACTGTTTCCAAGCCTGTCCAGGCAGACATAGGGAAAAGGTAAAGACATAGCTTTATGGGAGGCCCCGTTTGTTGTATACTACCTGTGCAACCTAAAATACATCTATACAAATTTTTTATCAGTTCTGGGGCCTTCAGAATGATCCAATCAAATAACTATTTCTCGTGTGTAATAGCATTGCCCTATAGTACATCTAAGTCAAATTATAAAAACAGATCCTCAACGACATCAGAGAAATGGGACCTAACGGCGAACGGCTGACGTAAAGTGATGCCATAAGTCCATTGGACCTTCGGCCCAAAGGACTAAAAATGGGCAACAGTTAATTTTTTTACAAAAATAAAAAAATTGAAAATATACCAGTTCTTAGGCCCCAGAGAACCATAGGAGGCTTTTAAAATAGTCCATCAAATTTAAGTTTCATGTGACGGTACCCTAAGAAACATCTATGCAAAATTGAGAAAAATAGATCTTCTAAATTTTCTGAGATCTGAAAGCTAATGGCGGATGATGCACACAGAGTAATGCCATAATTTTGTTGGAGCTTTGGCCCATAGCACTAAACAAATTTTTTTTTTAATGAAGATGTTATGTAATCAACATGTTTTCTTTGATATTAAAATAACATCCATTTATCCATGAGTGATGTTACTGACGTATCTGCTTATTCAGGTAACATCTTCATGATCAATCACTGGTTTATGTACCTGATCAATATTCGGATTTAAGTTATATAACTGTACAGAATAATCTCACACACAAAAGAATGCCTTCCGTGAAAAAATACACATAACACTAAAGTGAAGATAATAAAATGACACAAGACTAAAGTGAAGATAATAAATATTTATATTAAAGATTAATATTTCATTCCTGACCTACAACAAACTTGATTTTACTTTGTGTTGAAATGTATTTGTTTGTACAGCTTATTGTTATAACAATATCTTTGCAAGTGTTTGTCACAGTTTTCTCTGCTTTTATTTAATGCACCATTTTCCTCCCATTTAGGTAACTATTATGCTGGACCATTCATAAATTACAAAACCATAACTTTTATATTAATAATTTTCTTATTTTCAAAGATTACATTATATTTGTATTTTTACAGCATATCAATACACAATGTGGAAATTAGTATTACAAAATGTAGTATTATTAGAGGGTATACAGCACACAAAAACAAGACTGTAACATGCCTTTTTATCTACTGTTCTCCTTATAGCCCCTGGTAAACCAGCCCTGGGAAAAGAAAGCCTGTTGTTTTACCAGGCAGTAGATGTAACAATTGTAACACTCATACCACATCAAAGACATGCTTGGGCACAAACTAGACATAATTTCTAAATAGCCCTCCCATGATGCCACCTGTTACATGGGGAAACTCCTCAACTGCAATCTCTTTACATTGTTACAATAAGCTGTTGACTCTAACCAGATCATTCCAGTAAAAAAATTAACACAGACACCAAATTAGTAACACTCTTACTAAATAGAGGGAATCCATTCAAATAGCTTTGACAGGGACTGATGCAGATCTTTTCTTTTTTACTACATGTCAAGCTTCAACAAAATGTAGTGACTATGGATATTAATATTATACACTAGACAACAGTTTGGGCATGAAGTACTTGTGGCTTATATTCATTGCTACGCGAGTACCAATTTTTCATACTCTTCTATATTCTAAAACAGTCTTTCTCTGTCTGTCTATGGACCTACATCTGGGTCAGTTTTCCATGTATCAGGCTGAAATTATGCACACGATCTAGCAGGCTCCCTATTATGGTGCTTAGATTGACTTTTTTATTTGTCTAGAGGGTGAGGAACTAGAGGACTCAACATTAGAAAATTAAAAGGCTATATTTGGAGTTCTATCCAAAAAATTTCATGTTTTTCTATATTATTTCAAAGATAATTATGCCATCTATGTTGGTGGATGTCGGAAACATTATGCACACTTTGTAAATGATAGGCTTTTGAAAAATCATCATCCCTTAACACAGGTAATAGATAGCATTCTGACCCACGTCTTCAGTTTTACATTCTATGATCTGTAGATCATAGAATGTAAAACTGCCATCTGAATGTCAAAAGTATTTAAACAAGTACTTTCAAAACTACTTACACAAATACTTTCCAAAGTACTTGTACTTGTTACTCGACTACTGTCAGACTACACAGTACTTGTGCCAACCCTGCATGACTAAACACTTGATAGGATTACTAATATATTACCTCAAATCTAATGTCATTATCGAAATGCAGTATGGGTAATAGTTTTATTTTAATGACTGCATTAACTGCAAATGTTGAGCATTGATCTGATTTAATTTTGGTGTTGTGTAATACGTGAAATATTTTTTTTAGATTGCACTTATTGAATTACATTTGTATGTATAAAGGTTATTTGTTGGGTTTCTAAAGCCGGTTCATTGGTGGAATGGTTTACTTCCAAGTGTGTCATCAGTTAAATAATTAGATACTAGACCAGACTCCTACCAGCCACTTTACATTGGCCATGAGGGTCACAAATTCATGACAATTAACCATTCAATTATTCTGTAAATGTTACTCAATTTGTCACAGTTTGTGGCAGAGATGTCTAACAACCTCAGCACATCAGATGGATAGATTACCTTTCAATTTTGAATGTTTTTATTCGTGATAATTTCATTTTGTGATTATTTCTTTTGAGGTCTTCAAAAAAGGCATGGTTTCAATAATATCTAAGGGTGGTATATAGGTTTGTGAATTGTTTTTTAAAAACATTTTCATGACATTATTAGTGCTAACCTATCTTTAGGATATACGATTTGTAGTACTCCTAGCCCCCCCCCACCCCAGTAGCCCCCAGGGGGCTATTGGCACTATTTATATTTTTACCAACACTATCTGGCTGTTCCATTCAGTGTTCTGCCACCTCTAAATTTTTTACATACCTGAATTTAAATAAGAAAATAGTCATGCATCTCATATACATTCAAGGAATGTTGAACTTTTTTATTCTGGAGGGAAACCGTAAAAAACATGTATAATCAATAGGTTGGTCACTTAAAATGAGGGCAGTTGACTTTCAAAAGCTTATACCTGAGGCAGGACAATCAGCTTTCATGTATGAGGTTAATTGGGTTTTGCTCCCCTCAAACAGTTTTATGTAGAGTATTTATTTTACTCTTACAACAGTGAGCTTTCTACACCATACAATCGATGAATCGGTGAAAGTCACATGGAGCTTTAAATTATTAACTCCACCTACAATCAGAAGTGGCGTGCTACTGGCACTCAATTCTCACGGTGCGCGGACAAAACCCCCTCTGAACAAAACCGCCTCGGACAAAACACACGCTATACATAACTCCCTCTAGACATAAACCCTCTCCGGACATAAACCCCTCAGACAAAACCCCCTCATCGATAATACTAAACTCAAGAATGATTAAAGGAATAAGTACTTTATTTTTCTTTCTATTGCAAACATCAACCTTCTTTCTAGTTCCATTCATCAGACTGTTTATTTCCACCAAATGCTGTGGCCGATTCCGGTTAGTGTCTGAGAAATTTTTCCATTTACACAACATATTGTTTCATTTAGTCTACCGAATCACCGATATTACTATTTGCATAACAAAAATTTGTATAATCTGCAGAGGATGAATTTTACTAAATTAGATATGTTACACATATCATTAATATATAGAATAAATAGTTTTGGACCCAATATTGAACCCTGTGGGATATGCCACATGAAATATTTCGCATATCAGAGTTATATTTGTATATATAGTATACACATACATACAAGCCAAGTTAAGTGTAATTATTTTGATAATTCTTGAGGCTAGTATCTATGATGAGGCTAGTATATATGTATGGAGAAGGTTTTGTCCAAGAGTTTTTTGTCCGAGGAGGTTTTGCCCAAGGGGTTTTGTCCCGGATTCCTTCTCACACCTCCATGGGCTACTGGGGTGGGGGGTAGAGACACCTCCAGTGGGGTTAGTGGGATGTTCACTGACTGAAACAGACTGCCACAGCACGTTCAATTTCATGGCACTTACCATTAAGGAATTTCATTGCTGTCAGGGCATCATCACGCTCCTTGAAGTGGACAAAGGCGTAGTCACGTATCTTTTTGACCCTTTCTACAGCTCCGTCTGTGCCTGATGCCTCATTGAAAACTTTCCCTATGGTCTCCTCTGTTGTGCCCAGCATCAAGTTGCGTACGTATAATATTTTAACCTGTAATCAATGGTAAATGTTCTTTCAAATATCATTATACATGGTCAAGCTTCAAGGTAAATCAGACGTACAGTGTGTTCCGAATATAATCAAAATATAAATTGATTTCAGAGTTAAAACAGACTGGTCACTCAGGAGTGGTTTTACAGCCCTGAAAGTTTATAGCAGATCTGGCACATGGGGTGCACTGTGCATGGGGTACTGTTGCACAAGTTACCCTAATCTGTAAGATGTGTTACTGTCAGTCATGGTAGTCATATTATGGGTAGGGCATTCAATGATTCAGCACTGTGGGCTGTGCCTTTCTTTGCCTTATAATGTTGTGTTTAATAGTATGGACTGGGTAATATTATTAGGTATTCTTTGTTACGCCCTTATGATTACCATGGAACTGGCCTTATGTAGGGGTCTGGCTGCCTTAATAAAACGGTCTAGGTCCGTTATAGCTACTTCCCATCATAGCTACTTCCCGTTATAGCTACTTCCCGTTATAGCTATACAGTGTTTTCCCGTTATAGCTACTCATTAAGTTTGACAGGCAAACTAGTCCCGTTATAGCTACTTATTTAATTACACAATTCAGGAGGGGACAGCAATAGGGAGCATTAACTATTTCAGATTACTGTAAGATTTCTACTTGAAATGTATTGATGAAAGACACATTTTAAAAAGAATGATATATAAATGTAGCTGTCAGTTATTTGAAAATAGAACATATACCATAACACACTTGCGCAAAATATTTATTTCAAAAGACAACTACGTTACTTATACTGAGTACGGAATTGCATTTTTCAAAAAGTAATGTAAGTCATCATTTATTCTTGTTATGTGGTGGGTGGTGGGATGGCAGCATCACGTTTAGCAACCAGATGATGAAGATGTTGGGATGCTGTTTCCCCACCACTTTTGCAAACTTGGCAGGGCTCGACATTGGTACTGGGCCGATGGCCCGACGCATGTTTTAAAGCCAGTTCGGGCCACCGTTTTTTTAAATTCTAATGGCCTGGTGTCAGCCAGTGGTTTCAATCCCATACTGACCACCGTCGACGTTTCCGTAAGCTGACCCTTTACAGAAACACAGAACGACCTTATTAACATTAGTCTATTTATTAATGTTCGTTTTGTTACATTTTATCTATAACTTATTATACAACTGTGTCTAAAATGTTATCGTGCGTACATAACGACATCCATGCACTGTGGAAGTCATATTTTGTAAACGCCCGCATGATTGGCGAATGGCGGAAATCACTCATTATTCACTCAATCAGCGACTGTGTTACACGGTTCCGTTGGCTATGGGTGGATTTTGTAATACAATCTTGGAAGAAAGAGGGCAAGTGTTTTGTACAGCGTTCACACTGTCACCGTGCAGGTGGGCCCTCGGCCTGGCACACCAAAGCGCTGCCTGTTTACATATAACATAGTCTTAGGCTAGCCTGTCATTAAAAGGGGCGAGTTATCTGCGGTCTAATGCTAATTTATCATGGTATCATGTATACCTGATTCTGCAGTAACAGTTTTCAGGCACAATCAAAACTAAGAAATGATTTTCATGACAGACAGCTGTAGTTTCAAGCCCCAAGCCCCCCTGTATACCTGTCAAAACAGTCAATGAATTTGACTTCGCCGACTTTGCTTTACTAAAGCAAAGTAAAGCATTGAGACTAAAGCCTGTAGTCTCAATGCAATTATGCAAAACGAACTATTAATAGAAAGTGTCAATAAATAAATCAATTGTTAATATTAAATAATATTATGAAAACAGTTTGTTTTTATAATGTCCGAGCTCATAAAATGGCCTACAGTGCAGGCTGTAATCAATAATATTGTATTTTTTATGTTTTTGTTTTATATTATTTTTTGAATTTAAACTGACTTTATTATGTGATATGTAGAAGACACTGACAGAAGACATTGACTAGTCATTAAGGTTGATATTTATTTTCTCGAAATAGGTAGAAATCCGTGTAATAGTCTACAAATAAATGTGCTAAAATTGCCTCAGATTTTATATTAGTAGACTGAGACCATGACTGAAAGATTTCATTTAATGTCGAGTTTTCTCTTTTTATTTGTGTAATCTGAAAAATTGACATAAAAAAATGCAACATAAGAGCTTCAGAAAGTCTTCATGATGTCACTCCTGTCGAAACTTGGCCTTCTAAAGCGATGGACACCTCGGTAGCAGCGTATTTTCTTTACAATATTTGGGCCAGTAACT
Source organism: Ridgeia piscesae (assembly GCA_025642075.2). Taxonomy (NCBI): domain Eukaryota; kingdom Metazoa; phylum Annelida; class Polychaeta; order Sabellida; family Siboglinidae; genus Ridgeia; species Ridgeia piscesae. The sequence continues at coordinate 600,681 of JAODUO010000008.1, read as the reverse complement.
TTTTGGGGTGCCAGTAACTTTTCAAATCTACTGGCTTAATGTCAAGGCCTGCTTGGAATTACATCCCTCAACATGATTATTTGTTCATTTATCAGTTTCTGTGTAGACATTCTACATGTCCATGGAGATCTTTGCAGCATCACCAAGCCATGTTTCCACAAAGTACACTGTACTCATTACAAATTATCACGTGACTTTGTGGAAATTCCTCAGTGGGACACACTTACATCAAAGCCCTCATGGACATAAGCTGGATGGAGATGAATTAGTTAATGCTCCCTTATCTTGTTACAATGTAAAATGGAGAAATAGAAAAGTAGCTATAACGGGACTAGTTCAACTGTCAAACTTAATTAGTAGCTATAACGGGAATACAAAATAGCTATAACGGGAAGTAGCTATAACGGGAAGCCACCAATAAAACACCCAACCTCATTGCACTTTGCAGTGCAGTTCTAACTGCAGCAGGGATGAGCATTGCATGAGTCAGTCGTTGTCACTTAATTATCACATCAAAGTGGTTGATGTAGCACATGTTATAAACGACTACTACATTGTCAGCACCAGAGTACTTGCTTGGCAGCAGAGATGGAGTAAGCGTACTCTGTACTCGTAGTACTTGTACTCATACTTTCTGAGTAATTGTACTCGTACGAGTACATTGGCCCAAAAAACAAAGTAATCATACTCGTGCTCGAGTACATTACCAAAATAATCATACTCACAATTACTTCTCATGATTACTTTTTTGTCATATGAACAGTTGCAAACAAATATATTAGACAGGTAGAAATGTCAATATTAGAAGTAATCTAATAAATGTAATATTAATTGAGCTAATAAATTTATATTTCTGTTGAGCATTGAAGTTTTAAAAGTAAACATTAAGCCAGATTTCCCTGATTAATGCTTTATATCCCCAGAGATGCCACATCTCCTAACCCTCCTGCTTATTATAGTACTGTAGTATTGGTAGTACAAGGTATATTTGTTTCTGAGTACTCGTACTCCATCTCTGCTTTGCAGACATCAAGTCAATTGGCATTTGCTGTAGAAATATCAACTTTCTGAATAACTAAAACATTTGTACTATAGACAATTATTTGCTTTCAATCTTGTGAGGAAATGAGCATTGAACATTTTATGTTACTAAAATTATAGTGAATAACAATTTTTTATTAAAAGGCCTGTCTGCAGGTTACCATATTTTTCAAACAATAAACCCTGCTAGCTACCTTGCTTTTTAGTTATTCTTACAGCTGACTGATACTACATAAATTAAGCAATATACAGGGTAGCTTGTGGTATTTACTAATCATCATAGTAATAAAAATGTCATGATGTTCTTATAGGTTGGACTGGCCAAAACAGTACACAATTGTTTGTTGTCCTTGTACAACAGCTGTTTCTCTGGTGCTTGTGATGTGGACAGGGCCCATGCAGGGGTAAACATCTGACACCTGTTCTGACACCTGCCCAGCAGGAGTTTCTGAACCTGACTGTCAAAGTCAAAGGTCATACTCTGTGACGTTTCACCACACACACATATACACGCAGGTCGGATGTTGGCTACGCTTAGACACCACTGAATAAACATTATTGATGGTGCATTTAACTAGTTAAAGCCATTAAAGTAACCTGCGAGGTTGCTTCTCTTCCTAATAAATACCCAAGTAATAAACCTAATTAACACAAATTACATGTTCGTGAGACATTGTGACTGTCACTGAGAGCTAGACACGATCATATTTGATGAGCTCGTCACGAAGGTCGAAGTCAATGCAGTCAAAGCTACGACCGCAGTCAATGATTATTTGCTACAGTAGTTACTGATGTTTTTGATGTTATCACCTTCAAAGGCAGGTGATTTGGAACTTGAATTAACATCGGCATTGAACATGTCGATAATTCATCCACTCTAGTCTTAGTTTTACTTTTGTAGTTTGAAAGTTCGGTTTGAAATTGCATTTTTGAAGTTGCTTTATGTTAGTTAATAGGAACATGTCAAAACGCACGTAAATTGTATTTTTAATTAAATACGATTATCGAACTAACCTTAGACATGACTTCCTCGTCCACTTCTTGTTCGGGTTCTGCCCAATCCACAGCGATTTGGTGGCCCCAAAGTTGAATCCTTCCAGGGATTAACTTTCTGCGTGCCATCGCTGCCGCTCTGTGGCTTTCATACTCAACGAAAGCAAACCCGCGATTTTTCGTCTTATCTTGCGCGCTTGGGTACACAATAACGTCTACTACCCCGTCCGTGACTTTTTGCATTTCTTGCAATATTTCCTCCTTCTGTTTGTTTTTAGGAATGCCACCGACAAAAAGCCGACAGTTATCTACACTCAGGCAAACTCCCAAAAAACGACCTTTGCGAATTTCATAGTTGTTCAAGTCTCTCACGCAACGCAGTGCATCACGGCGGTTACTGTAAGTCGTGAAGCAATAACCACGATTTGTTCCACTGAAGTCCATCATCAACCGGAGTTCGTAAAGTTTCCCAATCTTCTCGAACACTGGGACTAATTCGTCTTCGTAACAATCGCGGGGAATCTTTCCCACGAAGACTTCGCAACCGCGCGGTGGGACAGGCCCCTCCCAAAAGGGTGGCGGCCCACCATATTTCCGCTGTCCATTTTCTTGTATCATACTGTAACCGGTACGCTCCATCAGCGAAAGAAGGGCGGATTCGTTGGGTGCACCGGCCACACCATGTGGAACGGTTTTATTTTTCGTTTCTCCAGCCATCCCGACTTCGGCGTGATAACTGAACAACGCAGCGTCTTCTGCAGGCATTTCCGTACGCTGAACTTTACACGGCGGGAGCTTAGCATTGCGCATGCGCAATCTGTGAACGTTAAACAATATCGCCATCTACCGGATTATATTTTATAAATGAAATGGAGCAATTATATTTAATGTTACCATAAAACGTACATTGCCAATAAAACGTTTACGCTTCATATTAACATGTGGATTAGGAAGTTTTCTACAGGCTTATCGAGAATCAAACAATTGTCCACATTCGTCTAGCTACGTTTTGTAAAAAAATTCTTTACAATTCCTCCTCTAATCCTCGTCCTTCCCTCAAATTTCCGTCCCAGTTCCCGCCTCTTCCGTCCTACTTCCATTTTCGTACTCCTCCTTTCCCCGTTGTATATAATACTCAAGAGAAACATCAACTCAAAGCATGCAAAAATTAAATCTGCGTAAGATAGCAAATGGTGCTGCCACCTGGTGAACAATGTCAATGAACAAAAAAGCACTTCGTTACATACCTGCTTGCGGTTACCCGGTTACATGAGAAATCTGAAAGTCTGTGTAAGTCAATCTATTAGTAAATCAGAACAGTTACATACTTCTTCAGAATCAAATCATTGATGGAAGACATTGGCAAAGAAGAACTAGACGCAACCACCCTTGCTCCAACACACATAAACACACCCACGCACCCACGCACCCACGCACCCACGCACCCACGCACCCACGCACCCACGCACCCACGCACCCACGCACCCACGCACCCACGCACCCACGCACCCACGCACACACGCACACACGCACACACGCACACACGCACACGCACACACGCACACACGCACACACGCACACACGCACACACGCAGCCCCGCACCCCAGCACCCACGCACCCACGCACCCAGGCACCCACGCACCCACGCACCCACGGACGCACACCCACGCACCCACGCACCCACGCACCCACACCACGCACCCACGCACCCACGCACCCACGCACCCACGCACCCACGCACCCACGCACCCACGCACCCACGCACCCACGCACCCACGCACCCACGCACCCACGCACCCACCACCCACGCACCCACCCACGCACCCACGCACCCACGCACCCACGCACCCACGCACCCACGCACCCACGCACCCACGCACCCACGCACCCACGCACCCACGCACCCACGCACCCACGCACCCACGCACCCACGCACCCACGCACCCACGCACCACGCACCCACGCACCCACGCACCCACGCACCCACGCACCCACGCACCCACGCACCCACGCACCCACGCACCCACGCACCCACGCACCCACGCACCCACGCACACAGCCGCGGGCGCACACACACACCACACACACACACACACACACACACACACACACACACACACACACAGGCATTTCCAAAAGCCTACGGAAGACACATATAATGTAGTCAATGAAGTCTAGTGCGATCCGGATAGTTGTTTTGGGTTGTTGCTAGGGCTTACATCAGGGGTCGGCAACCTCTAGTGACAGTGTGGTCATCTCAATATTAAATCGGATAGTTAAGATCAGAAAGGTGTAACACAAGATATTTATTCTAATGTGATGTAACAGAAACCGAGCTGATGACTATGATCCATATTTTACCAGCCTTTATTATTATTACTATTACAAGCATTTGTGAAGCGCCGTACATCCGGGACCAGCCCGTTCACACATTACAAAAAAACGTACGTAGAATCATACAATAGTATAACAGAAAAAGTTATAAAAATATATGTAATGAACGATAAAATAATAATAATAAAATGTTATATATATATATATATATATATATATATATATATATATATATATATATTTTATGATATGATATATATATATATATATATATATATATATATATATATAATACATATTAATTAAGATATATGATATTGTTTATAAGATATTAAGACAATTGTGTAAATATAAATAGATAAGATAAATAAAAATAAAACATTATAATTATTACAATTGTATACAATAATAATAATAATAATAATAATAATAATAATAATAATAATAATAATAATAATAATAATAATAATAATAATAATAATAATAATAATAATAATAATAATAATAATAATAATAATAATAATAATAATAAAACGAAATTAAGTAAAACATAATAATAAATTAGCTATAAAATAATAATAATTTAACAATTCATAAAATACATTATCACCAGAGTGTCACACAGAACAGTTCCTCATTGGAAGTAGGGTAGTTTAAATAAATTTGTCTTGAGGATAGTCTGAAATTTTTTTAATGTGTCTGGTTTGCGAATGTCTTTACGTAAATCTGCCATCCGAGCGGTATTACTGATATCCAGCCATAATTACTAACACAACATCCCCAATCGCTTTAGTTTATTTTCATCAGTCGGAAATTACAACTGTCATCAGTTGTTAGAATATAATTCTTGTGCCCTGTCCCCAATCAGCTCCAATCACGCGAAGTCTCGCCATGTTCTACGTTCTAGATGACGTAATACACGTTCGGGGTGACGTGATCGCAAATGATGGTGACGTCACTTCATAATAACGGGCTAATCTGATTCCTGTAACTATTGTTACCCATTGCGAGAAGGAACAAATCACATAAAAATTAAACCTTGATATTTAGTAAAATAGTTATGATCCGCTTGAACTAGTGTGGAGCAATGTCAGAACACACATTTGTCTACGAGTCATTAGACTGCGAATATGTGACGTCATAAACAGTGTCCGACAACGACAGATCGAGACTGCAATGGCAAATCAATTAATCGATCTTCATCGAGGCGGGGAACGAAGCAATTCAAAGACAACAAGTTGCACGAAGTCGTATGAACATTTCGCAGATGAGTTCAGATTAATATTTGTAATATTTATTAAATATTTGTGTCAGTTTAGCATCGACGTTCCACACGGAGCAGTAGGGAGTGCATACGCGACTACGGCGCAACATAAACAATCGGAAAGTCAAACCAGTAACGGAGAATATTTGCAAGAAGTTACACGAAAAAATTAACAGATAAGTTCCGCTTAGCATTAATTGTTTATTAAATTTCTGCGTCAGATTAGCTTTGACGTTCGACCTAGGAGAAGGGGTTGACTAGCTGGTCTTGCTGTGTCCCCCTCCCTCCCTCTTACAACCCCTTCTGCCCTCAGTGAATAAAAGTGCATGTCACACTGTCCAAGAAGCTGTTAACTGTAGCTGCTTCCATCAAGTGCAGTAACAGTGTGACATGGTGTGACACGGTATGCAGTACTAAGTTGACTGATGAATCTCGTCTGTCTTTGTAGAATGTGTGAGTACTGGAGGATAACCCGCATGGAACCATGCACAGTGCCCCACAAGAACTTGTTTCCCTCGAACAAGAGAAACAAACAAGGTAAATAAAAATAGTCACATCTGCAGCTGGTCAGTCTCGTAACAGGGTTGACACCAACAGTGTGACCCTTATGAAGACACTACTTTATGCATTTCTACATTAATCCTATTTTAAAGTGGCTATTATATTCAAATACTTTTTGTATTATTCAATCAAGCAGTGTCATAGTATTTCACACACATATACACGTACGTCTGCACACACACTGCATACATATACCACACCACACCACACCACACCACACCACACCACACCACACCACACCACACCACACCACACCACACCACACCACACCACACCACACCACACCACACCACACACACCACACCACACACACCACACACACCACACACACCACACACACACACACACACACACACACACCACACACCCCCACACACACACACACACACCACACACACCACACACACCACACCACACACACCACACACACCACACACCACACCACACACCACACACACACACACACACACACACACACACACACACACACCTGCCACAATCCACTCCTCTTCTAAAATCTTGTCACCACTTGCCACTGATGAGAAGGTGATCAATTTGTTTATGTCGCTTCGGTTAGGTCAGATCCAAGTACAAATAGGATGACAAAGTTGTTTATACCACAGAAGTCTATCAGTCGAGTACTGCACAATGTAATTACACCATGTGACACTAGCATATGACACAATGTAAGTACACATGAGAGAGTAGAGCAAGGCACAATGTAAGTATGGCTCGTGACATTAGAGTATGGCATAATGTAAGCATGGCATGTGACAGTAGAGTATGGCACAATGTAAGTACATCATGTGACAGTAGAGTACAGCACAATGTAAGTTTGCCGTATAACAGTAGAGTATGGCACAATGTAATTATACCTTGTGACCGTAGAGTATGGCACTATGTAAGTATGGCATATGACATTCGAGTATGGCACAGTGTAAGTACAGAACGAGTCAGTCGAATACGGCACAATGTAAGTAAGGCATATAACAGTCGAGAAAGGCAAAATGTAAATATGTCATGTGACAGTAATGTGACAATGAGTATGGTCCAGTATTAGTACATCATGTGACAGTAATGAAACAGTAGAATATGGGAAAATGTTTCTTGTATGCAGTAGACATGTCTGACTTGAGTGTTGTTGTATATAATCGACAGGTTTGTCCAATATAAATATAGTTGTATGTAATAGATAGTTCCATCCTAAGTTAGAATTGTTGTACATAAAAGATAGGTGTGGTGAAAGAGAGTGTTGCTGTGTTCAGAGACAGCAGTGCCAAGGCTGAGGTGATTGGCACAGGGGGTGTAGAATAGGAGGAGTCTCAGGGGTGCTTCAGTTCCTCCACTGTGAGGCGAAGAAACAAGTGGTGCTCCGTATGAACAGAGAACCCATGGCGACCTGGCAACATACTAATCTCTCTGTCTCTGTCTCTCTGTCTCTCTGTCTCTCGGTCTCTCGGTCTCTCGGTCTCTCGGTCTCTCGGTCTCTCTGTCTGTCTGTCTGTCTGTCTGTCTGTCTGTCTGTCTGTCTGTCTGTCTGTCTGTCTGTCTGTCTGTCTGTCTGTCTGTCTGTCTGTCTGTCTGTCTGTCTGTCTGTCTGTCTGTCTCTCTCTCTATCTATCTATCTCTCTGTCTCTCTCTCTCTCTCAATCTCTTCTCTGTCTCTGTCTCTCTTTCTCTCTCTCTCTCTTTCTGTCTGTCTGTCTGTCTGTCTGTCTGTCTGTCTGTCTGTCTGTCTGTCTGTCTGTCTGTCTGTCTGTCTGTCTGTCTGTCTGTCTCTATCTCTCTCTCTCTTCTCTCTCTCTCTCTTCTCACTCTCTCTCTCTCCGTCTCTCTCCGTCTCTCTCCGTCTCTCTCCGTCTCCCTCTCCGCCTCCCTCTCCGCCTCCCTCTCCGCCTCCCTCTCCGCCTCCCTCTCCGCCTCCCTCTCCGCCTCCCTCTCTGCCTCCCTCTCTGTCTCCCTCCTCGCTCCCTCCCTCTCCCTCCCTCCCTCTCCCTCCTCCCTCCCTCCCTCTCCCTCCCTCCCTCCCTCTGCCTCCCTCTCCCTCGTCAGTGCATTGTTTACAATTTCCCTCCCTCAGTGTGTTGCAAGCTCTAACAGTGTCAGCGTGTTGCAAGCTCTCACAATGTCAGTGTGTTGCATGCATTAACATTTGTAAGTGTGTTGCAGGCTGTCACAATGTCAGTGTGTTGCAAGCTTTAACAGTGTCAGCATGTTGCACGCATTAACATTTGGCAGTGTGTTGCAGGCTTAAACAATGTCAAAGTGGTGCACGTTCTAACAAGATGACAACTCTGACCTGTTGCCATGGTGATGTGGTCATGATGCTGGACCCTCTTCTATCAAGGCTTGCTATGCAAGGTTTGATATGCTGACATATTGCCATGGTGATTAACTATGTTTGCACACATTCCCATGGCAATCACAAAACTGGTATATGTATAAGAGATCCTCTTTGTTGCCTTACTTATAGATATGCCTCAATGATCTGGGACAATGTAAGTGATCTTTTACGCGAGTACTACCAAGTCAATGTTTAAATTGTTCCTAGTCCATCAGAATGATTCCTGAATAGTTCTGTTGATTAGTTGCACATCTCTCATGCTGGTGAGTAACGTTGAAGTCTGAATGCGTAATATATATATTGTCCCATTATATTGTTGTGTAGTGGGCTTCATTCTTCAACCATTCTTTGAAATTAAAAATTCTTTAAAATTTGACAGTCCTGGTACTAGTGGGGCTACCAACTCCTAGGGTTTTTTATTTACTATTTTATTCTTATGAATACAACATGCATGTTGAAGGTTTACTGCCTGATTATTTGTGTTTAATTACTTTATTAAGCTCAGAACATAATTAGCCATTTGAAAGATTCTGCCTGCAACTCATTCAAATTATAAACAGAACATCCAGTTTTTAAATAAAAATGGATTGGCAGTAATGCCAAGGCGAGCAGAGTTAACCACAATAACCTTTTATGTTTAACTTTCCCACACAGTAGGTTCCCATTACAAATTACTGCTTGGCTAATTCTGTGCAGAGGAGCTGGCATCCTCCCTTTAAGTCAGAAATATTCAAGTTACAAATGCATCTCTCACTAATGGTTCTGTTGTCAGAGAAATTTGTATGAGGTGTATACTTGTAAATGACTCATGTCACAAGACCAGATATGTACATAAAATATGAAAACACTTGCTTTTACATATCATATGCCCATCCACATTGTGTTAACTTAATTATTAGATTTTAACTTGCGGTCAACTTAAGTTGTATTCCTGATCTATTGATGCTGGTTATGTGCTTTCAAGGATTTTCTCTCTCTCGCTCTCTCTCCTCACTCTCTTCTCTCTCTATTCTCACTCCTCACTCTCCGTCTCTCTCTCTCCGTCTCTCTCTCTCCGTCTCTCTCTCTCCGTCTGTCTCTCCGTCTGTCTCTCTCCGTCTCTCTCTCTCCGTCTCCGTCTCCCTCTCCCTCTCCGTCTCCCTCTCCGTCTCCCTCTCCCTCTCCGTCTCCCTCTCCGTCTCCGTCTCCCTCTCCGTCTCCGTCTCCCTCTCCGTCTCCCTCTCCCTCTCCGACTCCCTCTCCCTCTCCCTCTCCCTCTCCCTCTCCCTCTCCGTCTCCGTACACATAGACACAACACACGTACATATATACACGCGCGCACACAGACACGCATATATATATATATATATATATATATTATATATATATACATACATGTATACAATATACACACACACACACACACACACACACACACACACACACACACACACACACACACACACACACACACACACACACACACACACACACACACACACACACACACACACACACACACACACACACACACACACACACACACACACACACACACACACACACACACACACACACACACACACACACACACACACACACACACACACACACACACACACACACACACACACACACACACACACACACACACACACACACACACACACACACGCTAATTGTCCGAATATAGAAAAGAAAGGGAGATGTGTATGACCCGGGAAAACATGGAGGCATTACGTTGCTAAGCCATATGTTGAAGTTGCTGGAAAGAATCTGGATGGCAGAATAAGAGCAATAGTGTAAGGGGAAATCGGTGAAGAACAGCTGGAGTTTAGACAAGGAAGAGGAACAACGGATGGGATGTTTGCCCAGAGGTAGTTAGTAGAAGAAACTGGAAGGACAGGGGGATATGGCAATTATATTCATACACCGGGGGAAGGCCTATGCTACAATCCCAAGAGAAATGACAATGGGGACACTGAGGTGGGTGGGGGTCCCAGAGGAGGAGGTCAGGTTGGTGGAGGGGACGTATGAGGACACGAAGAGCAGGGTGCTGTGTGGACCGGGAGTGAGAGCCCATTGCTGGTGAAACAGATAATCAGAAAGATTTGTACAAAAGACATACTCCGGAAACTATTATACTCAGATGCATGGCCTGGCAATAGTAGCGGACGGGGAAGCAAATCTCCAAGAACAGCTGATTATAATTTTGCAGACTGATACAGTGGAAAGATATGTTCAGCAGACTTGGACTGAGAGTATATTTGGAGAAGACGGAGGTAATGTGGGTGGGACATAGGAGAAGAGCTGTAAATACACCAGGATGGGAAGAAGCTTAAGCAGAGACAGTCTTGCCTACCTGGGTGGAGCGGTATGTGGAGTTGGCAGTTCGCCAATCTCAAAAAGGAAAAACCTTTGGGGTGTGGCTTGGACGTTGGCGTGAGTGTTTAGTTAAAAGAAGTAAAGATAAGTTCTTATATAGCGCAGTATCCAATCCTCAGGATTGCTCAAAGCGCTTTACACTTTACTTCCCTCGCAGCCCTATTCAATCAGACACCATCTCTGGGAAGCATGCAGCCATATGCTGCAATTAATGCGCGAAGGCTGCTCGCACACACGTCAATCACTTGTCTATTGCCAGGTATTCAGTTATACAGCTGAGTGAATTGGAGCCATGTGGAATGAAAACTTGCCCAAAGTTTTAACACCGCACAGGATTCGAACCCGGGTTCTCTTAGTTGAACCCGATGGTCTAAAATGGACTAGTGATCCCCCCAATACGGCGTTTATATAGGTACATAAGAAGCCGATAAAGACTTCGGGAAAAGTTATTTCTAATTTTTTTAAAAATGTGAACTTGTATAGCAGGATGGTATTATCATTTAGGGGGAAAGTATCACCATGAAATCTGTGCTGTGCAGCTCCATTTGGCACATAGGGAGTCTATTAACTAACTACCAAACAAGGTGTGGAAAAATTTGCATTTCCATTTCTTTGGAACAGTAAACCCGAAGCTTTCAAAAGAAAATCACAATTAAACACATTTGCGGACGGAGGTCTTAATATTGTAGACGTGCTCAGACAGCCAGTCTGTGCCACGCCCCACGGACGTCGCCCGGAACAACATTACGCAACAGGAACGAGAGCGCCGATGTCGCTTCGACCAACGCTGCAACTTGTCTCTTGTTTCGGCCGGCCGCATCTATTCACACCTCAAAGTGCCAACCCAGGGAATATCATCTGGCAACAGGATCGTGTTTACAAACATGCCGAACGCTGATATAACCATGTGTATTATATATATATATATATATATATATATATATATATAATATATATTATTTATATATATATATATAATATATATATATATATATATATATACATGTATATAACATATATACATGTAACAGTAACACTTGACATATATTATGTAACACATAACACGTACGTAAAATGTAACAATAAACATGTAACATGCAATGCGTAACAACTAATATGTAACACGTAACACATATCATGTAACAGGTAAAATGTAACGCAAAACATGTAACACGTAACGCATAACATGTAACACGTTACATGTGACATGTAATATGTAACCGAAATATATATCACATAACACGAGCCATGCAATGCGTAACATGTAACATATAATATATATATTCTATGTCTGTACGTTTGTATATATGTATATATTATGTATGCATATAATATATACATGTATGTATACATGTACATACACTTTATACATACATATATTTATATATACATACACATTATATTATAATATATATTTATATAACATATATATATATATATATACACACACACACACACACACACACACACACACACACACACACACACACACACACACACACACACACACACACACACACACACACACACACACACACACACACACACACACACATTATGACATACATACATGTATATAAAATTTCAACGTCTTTTCATCTTTGTATGTATATATGTGTATATATGAACATATATATATATATATAATTATAATGTGTGTACGTGTATATAATTGGATAAAGAAACACATTATGCGAGAATGTACAGACTCAAAATTGTCAACAAATTCCGTAATACAACGTTAATAAAGAGTCCTTAATAAACCATTTCGACATCTGGCTTTCCCACTAGGATTGATCAAGCAAAGCCCATTCCTGTGGTATTATATTATGGAAAGGGAACCAGTCATTCGTAACTGTTGCGAGACTGCATAACACATGGTGCGAGAATGTATAACTCAAATTCCTGACCTGCTGGGGCATGTCCGACTTCAGATTCAAAACCAGCATATTGGATTTAATCTAAAAAGATCCCACTAGCAAATGTTGCAGTAATACGAAATAGACGAATTGGACTAAGTGCAAGAAATCAACATGAAATCCACGAGAACGACAAAATCCTTAGTGAAATATGTACGTTATTACATTATCAGGCGAAAGTTATTACATTATGAGGCAAGGGGAGTTTATTACATTATCAGGCAAAAATTATTACATCATCAAGCAGCAAATGTTTTTACATTATCAGGCAATGATATTACATTATCAGGCAGTTAATACATTATCAGACGTTTTTAATACATTATCAGGCAGTTATTACATTAACCGGCGATTATTACATTATCGGTTGTAACAGCTGGTGGATAAAGGACACAAAGGACACGGGTACATGGGAAGGCCTTGGTGAACTTGGGAGGACTACGTGAAGAGGAAACAGGAAAGGTCATGGGATATGACAGCCAATACATCGTCGCACATGACAACCAATATGTCATGGGACATGACAGCCAGTACATCATGGGACATAACAGCCAGTACGTCATCTGACATGACAGCCAATACATCATGTGACATCACAGCCAATACATCATGTGACATGACAGCCAATACATCATGTGACATGACAGCCTAAACGTCATGTGACATGACAGCCAATACATCACATGACATGACAGCCAATACATCATGTGACATGACAGCCTATACATCATGTGACATGACAGCCAATACATCATGTGACATGACAGCTTATACGTCATGGGGCATGACTGCCAATACATCATGTGACATGACAGCCAATACATCACGTGACATGACAGCCTATACGTCATGGGGCATGACAGCCAATACATCATGGGACATGACAGCCAATACATCACGTGACATGACAGCCTATACGTCATGTGACATGACAGCCAATACATCACGTGACATGACAGCCTATACATCATCTGACATGACAGCCAATACATCATGTGACATGACAGCCTATACATCATGTGACATGACAGCTAATACATCATGTGACATGACAGCCTATACGTCATGGGGCATGACAGCCAATACATCATGTGACATGACAGCCAATACATCACGTGACATGACAGCCTATACGTCATGTGACATGACAGCCAATACATCACGTGACATGACAGCCTATACATCATCTGACATGACAGCCAATACATCATGTGACATGACAGCCAATACATCATGTGACATGACAGCCTAAACGTCATGTGACATGACAGCCAATACATCACATGACATGACAGCCAATACATCATGTGACATGACAGCCTATACATCATGTGACATGACAGCCAATACATCATGTGACATGACAGCTTATACGTCATGGGGCATGACTGCCAATACATCACGTGACATGACACCCTATACGTCATGGGGCATGACAGCCAATACATCATGGGACATGACAGCCAATACATCACGTGACATGACAGCCTATACGTCATGTGACATGACAGCCAATACATCACGTGACATGACAGCCTATACATCATCTGACATGACAGCCAATACATCATGTGACATGACAGCTAATACATCATGTGACATGACAGCCTATACGTCATGGGGCATGACAGCCAATACATCATATGACATGACAGCCAATACATCACGTGACATGACAGCCTATACGTCATGTGACATGACAGCCAATACATCACGTGACATGACAGCCTATACATCATCTGACATGACAGCCAATACATCATGTGACATGACAGCCAATTCATCATGTGACATGACAGCCAATACATCATGTGACATGACAGCCAATACATCATGTGACATGACAGCCAATACATCATGTGACATGACAGCTAATACATCGTGGGGCATGACAGCCAATACTTCATAGCTTTCAAACGGATATTACTGGAAACCGAGGGATCGTTATTTCTCAAAAAATTACATTCTGTTTTGTTCTCAAGATCATGATGATTGCAAACCTAAACATGAATTGGCCTACTTCAACAAGCTATTCCAAAATGGTAATATTAGGAAGGATGTTCAGTAAAAAAAACATAAGTGAACAAACAATGATGTGGAAGTATTTGTATGTAGTTTCACTCCGTTTATTTCACCTATCATTCCTGCTGTTTCCACTCTCTGTTCTGCTATGTCTCCTGTCATCTTCATGACGATGATGTTTCTCACTGTTTCCATGGGAACCATGTTTATCGTGCTCACTAATACGTCTTTTTCTATCCCTCTGTTTGTCACTTTCTTTACATTTTCCCGTGTCACTGGACCTTCGACTGTCTTTATGGTGAGTGTCTACATCATGATCCGAGAGTCTTCGTTGCTTCTCAATGCCTGAGCTGCGGGAATGAGATTCGGGAGCAGATTCTTTGTGTTTCCTCTTATGATGCTTGTCTTTCTTTTCTTTCTTTGCCTAGATACAAACATATATGAATAATTGCAGCTATGAAACATGTTGCACAATTTATGAACATTAGCATTGCTGCTAGACACTGAAGCAGATAATCAGGGATTTAACAAGACTGTCATTCAAACCAACATGTTCCACCCTAACTGTATGTTTAAATGTCAATTGTACATATCAATGTCCATTACACACTTGTACTTTCCACTACAACATAGTCTATATCAGTTATGATTTAAAACACTGAAGCACAGATCAACTCCTTCAAAGGGATACTCCAGTCAGTGAGAGGTTCACAGTATTAACTTACACATATATTATATATTGGTTGTGCATAGTAATCGTGCACAAAGATCATTAATAAACAATTAGTTATAATTATACCAAACAACAAGTTTTTATATAGCGCAGTATCCAATCCTCAGGATTGTTCAAAGTATTTTACACTTGACTCCCTGGCAGACCTGTTCAATTGAACACCATCTCGGCTTCTCTGTGAAATATTCAACAATGCAGCAATTAATTTGCAAAGACTACTTGTAGACATATATCCACCACTGTCTATAGCCAGGTACTCATCCATACAGCTGAGTGAACTGGAGCAATGTAGAGTGACAAAACTTGCCAAAGGTTTTACACAGCAGCACAGGATTCAAATATATATAACTATATATATATATATATATATATATATATATGGATATATATATATAATTATATATATATAGTATATAATTAATTGTTTATTAACGATCATCTTTGTGCACAATTACTACAGTATGCACAACCAGTATACTATACATATGTAAGTAATACTGTGAATCGTACTTACGTTCTTTTTGTCCTTCTTCTTCTTCTTGTGATGGATGTGCTCCTTCCCCTTCTCCTCCTCAGCCTCCTGTTGTTGTCTCAGGTAGTCAATGTCAGGCAGCAGCTCGTACGTCGTCGCTCCAGGGATGTGGAAGCAGTCCTGGGCAAAGTGGCCTGAAACACACATCCAACGGGATAAAACACACATCCAACAGTATAAAACACGCATCCAACAGTATAAAACACACATCCAACAGTATAAAACACACATCCAGCAGTATAAAACACACATCCAGCAGTATAAAACATACATCCAACAGTATAAAACACACATCCAACAGTATAAAACACACATCCAACAGTATAAAACACACATCCAACAGTATAAAACACACATCCAACGGTATAAAACACACACCCAACATTATAAAACACACATCCAACAGTATAAAACACACATCCAACAGTATAAAACACACATCCAGCAGTATAAAACACACATCCAGCAGTATAAAACACACATCCAACAGTATAAAATACACATCCAACAGTATAAAACACACATCCAACAGTATAAAACACACATCCAACAATATAAAACACACATCCAACGGTATAAAACACACATCCAACAGTATAAAACACACATCCAACGGTATAAAACACACATCCAACAGTATAAAACACGCATCCAACAGTATAAAACACACATCCAACGGTATAAAACACACATCCAACAGTATAAAACACGCATCCAACAGTATAAAACACACATCCAACAGTATAAAACACACACCCAACATTATAAAACACACATCCAACGGGATAAAACACACATCCAAAAGTATAAAACACACATCCAACAGTATAAAACACACATCCAATGGGATAAAACACACATCCAACAGTATAAAACACCCATCCAACAGTATAAAACACACATCCAACAGTATAAAACACACACCCAATATTATAAAACACACATCCAACAGTATAAAACACACATCCAATGGGATAAAACACACATCCAACAGTATAAAACACACATCCAATGGTATAAAACAGACATCCAACAGTATAAAACACACATCCAACAGTATAAAACACACATCCAACGGGATAAAACACATCCAACGGGATAAAACACACATCCAACAGTATAAAACACACATCCAATGGGATAAAACACACATCCAACAGTATAAAACACACATCCAACAGTATAAAACACACATCCAACGGGATAAATCACATCCAACAGTATAAAACACACATCCTACTGTATAAAACACACATCCACCAGCATAAAACACACATCCAACAGTATAAAATACACATCCAACGGGATAAAACACACATCCAACAGTATAAAACACACATCCAACGGGATAAAACACACATTCAACAGTACAAAACACACATCCAACAGTACAAAACACACATCCAACAGTATAAAACACACATCCAACAGTATAAAACACACATCCAACAGTATAAAACACACATCCAACAGTATAAAACACACATCCAACAGTATAAAACACACATCCAACAGTATAAAACACACATCCAACAGTATAAAACACACATCCAACAGTATAAAATACACATTCAACAGTACAAAACACACATCCAACAGTACAAAACACACATCCAACAGTATAAAACACACATCCAACATTATAAAACACACATCCAACAGTATAAAATACACATTCAACAGTATAAAACACATATTCAACAGTATAAAACACACATCCAACAGTACAAAACACACATCCAACAGTACAAAACACACATCCAACAGTACAAAACACACATCCAACAGTATAAAACACACATCCAACAGTATAAAACACACATCCAACGGGATAAAACACATCCAACGGGATAAAACACACATCCAACAGTATAAAACACACATCCAACAGTATAAAACACACACCCAACATTATAAAACACACATCCAACAGTATAAAACACACATCCAATGGGATAAAACACACATCCAACAGTATAAAACACACATTCAACAGTATAAAACACACATCCAACGGGATAAAACACATCCAACAGTATAAAACACACATCCTACTGTATAAAACACACATCCACCAGCATAAAACACACATCCAACAGTATAAAATACACATCCAACGGGATAAAACACACATCCAACAGTATAAAACACACATCCAACGGGATAAAACACACATTCAACAGTATAAAACACACATCCAACAGTACAAAACACACATTCAACAGTATAAAACACACATCCAACAGTATAAAACACACATCCAACAGTATAAAACACACATCCAACAAGTACAAAACACACATCCAACAGTATAAAACACACATCCAACAGTATAAAACACACATCCAACAGTATAAAACACACATCCAAAAAAAACAGTATAAAATACACATTCAACAGTACAAAACACACATCCAACAGTACAAAACACACATCCAACAGTATAAAACACACATCCAACATTATAAAACACACATCCAACAGTATAAAATACACATTCAACAGTATAAAACACATATTCAACAGTATAAAACACACATCCAACAGTACAAAACACACATCCAACAGTACAAAACACACATCCAACAGTATAAAACACACATCCAACAGTATAAAACACACATCCAACAGTATAAAACACACATCCAACGGGATAAAATACACATCCAGGAGAACATTTCACTGTGGCTAAAGGTATCACTTGCGGCGTGCCACAAGGTTCTATACTTGGGCCTCTGTTATTTCTTTTATACATACATGACACGTCTGCTGCAGTTAAATGCAAGCTATTGTTGTATGCAGACAATTCAGTCTTGCTTACCTCAGGAAAGGATATAGCAGAAATCGAGGCAACTTTAAGTTCTGAACTAAAATCCGTGAATGACTGGTTAATCGACAACAAGTTATCGCTCCATCTGGGTAAAACACAATCCATTGTGTTTGGAATAAGGAAACAATTATGCAAATGTAACTCTTAATTAATATTGTATGTAATGGAATTGTCATTGAATCAAAGTCAACCGTCAATATTTAGGCGTAACTTTAGATCAGTCTCTTTCTGGTGGTGTTATAGCCTCTGATGTCCTTTTTAAAACGTCAAACTTAAGTTTTTGTATAGGAACGCCAGAAATATGAAAACCAAAAAATTAACTGTTTCATCTTTGATTCAATGTAATTTTGATTACACATGTTCGGCATGGTATAGCGGATTGTCGATAAAATGAAGTGCAGAATGCAGCATAGTCAGAACAAGATTGTCCGATTTTTGTTGAATGCTCCACCGAGGTTCCATGTTGGTGCTAATGAATTTAAGACAATTGACTTACTACCTGTTGAATGTCAAGTAGAACAGTTAAAACTGGGTCAAATGTTCAATATTATAAATCTAAAGGCACCAGAATAATTAAGAACAAATGTCGAAATGGTACACCATAGATACTCTACAAGAGCCAGCAACTTGGCATGTGTCATTACAAGAGTGAAGGGTTCTGGGCAAACTTCCTTTTTTAATTTTAGCATATGCCACTGGAACAAACTGCCTACTGAAATAAAGCAATGTCAAGTTAAAAACAGTTTTAGAAAAAAGGTAACAACCCTACTATACAGCAGATTGATGGCTGACGAATTATCATCTTAAAGTAATAATAATAATAATGACTTCTTATGCGCCAATATCCTCGAAGATCAAGCTCAGTGGCACGACAAAACCAAGGGGTTAAGCAATTGCGTAAACGTAGAACAGTGCGTGAGTCATTGATGGATGGACGAAGGTTCTAGGAAGCTAAGGAAGTGGCATTTTAAATGGCATTTTAAATACTTTTTTGTTAATTTAGTCTTACTACGTACTATCATGTTATTATATTTTAATAGAGCACCTTTTATGTTAGCATATTGTCCTATTGATGACTTTATGTTTACCTGTCTTTGAAAATATTTACATTTTAATTATTGTATTACTGTGTTTATTTATTTATGTATTTTTATTTTCTTAAATATTTTTTTTGACGACCACACTGGAAACAAGTGTACTATTGTGTGCATTAATGTGTCTATATCCTCGGTAAATTTATATATATATATATGCGTATTTCGATATTTGCTTATGCATTGTATACAAATTCTTTTATGTGCATGTACACTGTATTATAATGTTTTACCAAATAAACTCACTCACTCACTCACACTGTGACATTTTTGCTGACATGCCACAGTTACTCTTTAATGACAAGAGTATCTTCATGAGCTTGCTTATAGAATATGTACATCAAAAGCAATACTGCAGAGCACATGATTATTTCAATAGCATGGTCAAGAAGGTAAACATGAAAACAATATATAAATTTGTTTATGTTGTTGTTGCAGTTAAAGTTACATCTGTAGTCTTAGAAACAGTATTAGTGATTGTTTAAATTGCTAAAAGATATACATTTTGTCGTTACATTTAGTGATTTGCTAATGTCAATTGTCATGTTGAGTTAGTATTTAAATAAAATGCCATGTAGTTTTGGGACAGCAACAAAAAGTTGACATCCTCAACTCAGAAACTGTATCATGCATTTATGAGAAGATTCCAGTTTTTAGATTTACACTCTACTTGAATTAATGTTTAGGTAATTTTACACAAACAACACAAATATATTGTACAAACAAGCCATGTCATAGTGGATTCTAGGTAGATTCCAATTTTTTTATTTTAGATGTATGAAATGATGAAATAGACGGGATGATTTTATATGAATTTAAGTTAATACCACTCCCATCATTACTGCTTTTTAATTACCTTGGCAAATAAAAAAATTTATATAGCTAATTACTAAACCACAATGAGGAATTCAGCTATCTTGCATCATAACTGGGACCCCCCAAATTATCAAATAAGCAAAACTGCCTCTCAAGTTTTTAGTGTCAACAATACATACTGTAACAAGAATGAGATAGTTGAGTCAAACCTTTGCCACCGCACTTTGAGCAGGTTGTGTCTAAAACAGCACCAAGATTGATCCTTCGGGTTTCTCGAACGTGACCTGTTTTTCTTCGTTGTTCGTCTAGACTATAGAAATAAAAATGACACTTAAGGAATAAGGAAAATGGCAACAATAAAAAAAAGCCAAATACAAAACCGCTTATTTGATACAGGAATTTGATGCGTGTATAAAGGTAACATATTAGCAAAACACAAATACTACCAATATAATTTATTTATTCAAAGACTGATTGTATTGATTATAAACCTATGAATAATTGCAATGATAAAACAACACTAAAAGCAATTTATTTTATACACACGTATTATTGTTGTGCAAGTATTCAAAGAGTTCTTAAAGGGAACTTCTTATGAATTTTTATAAAACTTTTTATCCCATCATGTGTTAGTACCGGGGGGTGGGAGGGGGCGGTACGGTAATCATGAATGGTTGCAATCAACAAAAAGGAGTTTATTTTAATCACGGATCACATTGAAGAAAAAAACATTACACACAGATGATGGAGCAGTTGCATTGGAATCAGATTTGGTGTTAACTGTGACATGAAGTGAATGCGAGCCTGAATAAAACAGCATTTCTTTTCAGCACACTTACTGTCTTGTGAAAGATATTTAACTTACGATGCTTGTACGTGGTTCGGGTCAAGGTCTGTGCCAGACGTCTGGTTCACCACTTTCATCGACATTCCAATCCTGCCTTCATCCTAGTTAAGCATCGGCATTTTTATATTCCACCACAGCGATTGTCCATTGCTTACTTGATGCTGTATTAATATTTCTGTAGTAAAATCTGACAGATTTACATCAGAGATTTAAGTGAACTGAAATGGCATCAAGTTATACAGATGAATGTAGAAATGACTTTATAAGTTACTATGATGCCACCTATGATGCGACCATAAATTATGACTAAAAAAATTACCACACATATGAAAATTTACTCCAGATGGCAAATGGGCAAGCCTTTCAATATTGATAGTCTTACTGCTTGCATGGTTAATTTGTTTCTAAACATGCAATATAATATCATGTTGGTAGCATCGACAGAATCAGGAAATAATATATTTCATTAATCTGCAGTCCCTCATGAAAAGTAACAATTTCTTATTATAATCAATACCATTCCTTCACTATTTTTACTTCATGTCCTGTAGTCATGCTGTCTACAACCAGACATGGGCTAAATACTGTACATTGAAATGTATTTAAGTACAAATACTCTTGAGAGATTCAAATACTTTTCTACGCAAAATTATTTAACAACAAATACATTGGACTGTGTATAAAATACTTTTTTCAAATACTTTTCACTTTTAAGATAATATATATATATATATATATATATATATATATATATATATATATATACATAGGTCAAAGAAAAGGAAATCATATATCAAGGCATAAATTTTGCTCACACACCATTTTAACTATCAGGTAATCAACTAAGTATAAACTATGCAATTTCAAAAGAGCACAATAATCTACCAAAGCCCTTTACTATTTTTAAATTCTGTCCTGTAGTAGAAGACCATTTATTAACTATGGATGGTATACAATGATTTACGAAGTCCATTCTAAACATCAAAGGGGCCAGTGAAAAAGTTAGTTGTTAAGGGGGGGAAACATGTAAAAGACTCCTAACTACATCACAGTGGTCAATGACGAAAAAACCCCCCCTTCTCACATGTCTGGTGATGGTTTAATTGCCACTATTTCTGAGTGAACTGCCAAATGACAGTAAAATTACTTGACTTCTAAGAATCCAATCAAGAATAATTTTTAATTGCAATTTATTAATAACCATGTTCTATGTATTTGAAAAAAGTTTTTAAAAACCACTTGAAAGTTTTTTGAAATTTCAAATATTTTAGAAACATATTTAAATCAAAATACTTTTAATTCAGAAACACCAAATTTATTGTCATCCTTTTTAAATTGCATCGTTTGTAAATATACCATCACCTGATGTACGATCTAAATGATGTGTGAGTGGCTCGGCCATCGGAAATAGCGAAAACTAAGCATGTCACATTCATATTATTTTAACTCAATTGAAATAATCACTGTAAAGTGCCCCAGAACAATTATTTGGATGGGCTTAGACATAAATTATTAGTATTATTATGTCACAGAGTGAACATAAAATGATCAATCAATCAAATACTTTAAAAAGTATTGAAATACTTTCAAATACAAATGTATTTTATCGCATGTCTGTCTATAACAAATCACGTTAATTTATAAGTAGGTTTGAGGCAGACACCCCAGACTCTGTCATTAACTTACATCCACCGAGATGACTTTGCAGTATACCCTGTCATTAACTTACATCCACTGAGATGACTTTGCAGTAGACCCTGTCATTAACTAACATCCACTGAGATGACTTTGCAGTAGACCCTGTCATTAACTTACATCCACTGAGATGACTTTGCAGTAGACCCTGTCATTAACTTACATCCACCGAGATGACTTTGCAGTAGACCCTGTCATTAACTTACATCCACCGAGATGACTTTGCAGTAGACCCTGTCATTAACTTACATCCACCGAGATGACTTTGCAGTAGACCCTGTCGTTAACTTACATCCACCGAGATGACTTTGCAGTAGACCCTGTCGTTAACTTACATCCACCGAGATGACTTTGCAGTAGACCCTGTCATTAACTTACATCCACCGAGATGACTTTGCAGTAGACCCTGTCATTAACTTACATCCACCGAGATGACTTTGCAGTAGACCCTGTCATTAACTTACATCCACCGAGATGACTTTGCAGTAGACCCTGTCATTAACTTACATCCACTGAGATGACTTTGCAGTAGACCCTGTCATTAACTTACATCCACTGAGATGACTTTGCAGTAGACCCTGTCTCCGTTGGCCACCATGTCTTCTGGGTGTTCTAGTCGGGTATTTGACATCTGAGATTTGTGAACCAGACCTAAAATGTATCAAACATCCCAGTTATAAAAGATAGAATACAATAAGTGCAGAATTTCCTGCAAATGACTACTGGCCCTGAGCACCATCTGGTTTATCAACATATCAGTTGCCTCAAACATAAATTACTATTGTTACTGAAACACAACTAAGAATGTTCAATGTTTCAAATTATGCCAAATATTTCAAAATGGATTTTTTTTTTATTAACTGAAATACAGGGTGTACTGTAGTTCCATGTGACATGCTTCAAACAAAATGTTCAGTTCGTTATAAAAGTGTTGCTGTAAAAGTACCATTCTTCTTGAAGCCTGGGATCTTCACAAAAATTCCATATGCTTCCAGCCGCCCAACCTATATAAAACAAAAGTAAACACACAACTTCACACTTACATTATAACAACCTAAGTAGCCAAGTTGTACTTCTGCTACAGGCAGGATGTATTGATTGCATCAAATGAAGGATCTACTACAGCATCTACATAGAAACATTAATTTTACAATGATGCAGAGATAAGTAATTCATACATCGCAAATCCTAATGTTGCTACGACATGGAATATGAAGAAAAAAAATCAAGTATGCATGGCCACATCAAGCAATATTTAAAGACCTCATTCAAGATCATATATACTAAATTAAAACAATATATGCTGACTGAATGTGCTTATGGCGAGTTATACTTATGCAAAAGAAACGGGGAAGTAAACAAGTTAAATGTACACAGCCACAGGCCTCTGTAACCTAAAACTCTTCTTCAGAAGATCGTAGAAGTATTTTGCAGAATGGCAGCCAAGCAGGCCTCGGTCAAAATCATGTACTTACATTTGGGGTATTTCAAAGTCACTGATTGAAACTTTGTTTAGTACAACTTCACGCAAAGCAGTTAATTACCATTTCAGGCAAAGCAGTCACAAAGATAAGGTCATCCGAGATTAGCCATAATTTCATAACTGCATCACTGCCTATTGCCTTAGAGTAATAAGCAATGTCTGATGTATGGTAATCTTCCAGTTAACTGGCCTAAATTATTAGGGCCTTTTTTAAACTGGTTTACCACCTTTTTCCGATGTGTATGTGTTCGGAATACAATTCTACATTATTTCTGGTACAAAGCAGATATTATTTCTAAAAGTTTTGTTTTTATATCAATTTAATGCCATAGAATCGATGTTAACAAGCGGATTTCACAGGGTGTGAGCAGTTAGCGCACACCAGATGCATCACGACAAACCTAGGTAACATCATTCACCTTTATTCTGTATAATGTGGATTTATTTGTTTTAAGTTCATCTTTATAAAATACTGCCAATTGTTTTTATTTTGACTTCGCAGTGCATGCAAGACATCGCATTTATGGCCCTGATGCATCTGGGATGCACTAATTGCTCACACCCTGTGACATCGACTTGTTTACGTCGACTAGATGGCATTCAATTGATGGGTCTAACAAACAAACAAAACCACAATAAAAAAACAATACCTTACTTCTTTGTATTGGAAATTATGTAAAATTTCATTCTATATATCGAAAAAGGTGGTAAAACTGTTTTGAAAAAGCCCTAATTAATATTTTAGGCTAGTTAACTGGAATATTACCCTGCTGTATCACACGTTTTATATATACAGTATACACAAATAACACACTACTGAATACAGCCTACACACTTTCACCCCGAACAATGTTTAATATAATTATAGTTATTAGCAGGAAATCCAGGAATTAATAAAAAATTGTTCATCCAAAGTGCGATGAACCATGGAATAGTCTCCCTGAAACAGTGGTATCAGCAAAAGCAGTAGAATAATTTAAAACCCGACTAGACAAATTATATGACTATAAAGTCTATAATTAGTATATATAATATATCTTTCTATGAAGCACCGGCGTTATTGGCATTAAGAATAAATAATCATAGAACCGGAACACGTGCTCTTATGCTAATAAAGTCAGAAAGTGGAGAGCTGATCATAGAGGAATGCAGTAATTGAGTTATAGACGATCCTACGATCAGTACCGTCCTAACTATCCTAAGTCTTGGTGTGAGTCAATCAATCCAGGTCTGTACCCATCCATTCCAGGTATCGACTCAAACAAGTTTGCATACAAAGTTAGAAAACTATATACCTCGCATAAGAAAATGTCGTATAGTTTTGGCAGATCGCCTGACGAATTATATGACATCCGTGTTTATTTTGGTGGGTTGACTAAATCAAACATAGCAAGATCAAATATATTTAATAAAATCCGACAGCGCCGGAAGTAATTTTCTATGGCGACGTCTAGTGAGTAATAGATGAAGAAAGAATGGTTCCTAAGGCTTCGTTATGGGCCGCCACTATACCACCAACGCTACATTTGGATGTACATATGAAAAAGCATGATGAAAATACTACTGCACCGACCCATAATGTGCGTGTCTGGAAGTCCATATTTTAGCGGAAACACCGTAGCTTATTATAATGTTAGCAAGGGGTAATACGTACACACTAATTTAAATAACAGATTGACAGAGACTTACATAATTATGTACATATAGCACTATAGGTCTGCCCTGGTCTAGGCTAAATTCATCTAAAGGGAATGTTTCAACTTCGCAAGCCACCATGTAATGTATAAATACAATTTGTATTGTTTTAATTGTTATGATTCCCTGGCATGATGATGATCAGACTTATTTAATATATTCAATTACTCCCAAGCCATGTCATTCACTGTGATATCCCAGTGGAGTACAAGGGCATCAGATATGTTCTCCTGAAAGATCAAGTCTTTAAAACGTCAAACATTATTTGATTCCCTATAAATGCAGTTGTGCATGTCACAGGCCCATCTCCTTGTAACTTGGGCCACGTCTTACCCCACCTTCCCCTATGTGTTACCATAACATAACACATGTCATAATTATTGTACAAGACACACACACACTTAAATAAGAAACATATTTATTCATTAGATACATAAGCAACAAGTATAAATATAACCTTTTTATATAACAGAAATAAGTTTCACCGCACATTCAAACATGTCAGTATGGCACAGCGTACAATTAATCAAATGAAAAACATTACAAATTATAAATGCTGATACAATCACAGATGATCTTCTACAGCACGTTATATGATAGCTCATGATGTAATCGTTGAATAAATATGTTACGTTCATATAAACCCAATATATATTAAATAAACGGTCAAGCAAATATTGCTCAGTGTATTTCTCAGCTCTGCTATATTAATATATATTTATTAGATATAACTACTGCCTTGGTTTAAGTTGACAGGACATAACCATTTTGTATACTTTGCAGATTGTATCAATATTTAACAACCATTTTAACTGTCCTTCAGCAGTAAACGGTAACATTCGGTGTGACACAAAAACACATTATCCTGCATGTTGTTAAATAACATATTCAGTGAAATTAAGTGAACCACAAATAATCCTCAGATCTGTACATATTGACCTATGACTTCTCTAACCACAGTGAACTATTCAGTTATCACAGTCTTCCAACAATCACACCAGTATCTGGCATGGTTGTAAAAACCAACCATTCTTGCGTCATGGAACAGTGTGACTTTATGCAGTGACTGCAGTCACAGAAGTCAAATGTCTTCAATTTATGTTTATATAATTTTACAGCAGAAAGGTAAACTGACTGATAAATCCCGTATGTTGTGGTCTGTTTACATCATAATCATAATTGTACAAGTGAACTCCATCAAGCTGTTGTTGCCAATAATATTGATAATGTGTGTGTGTGTGTGTGTGTGTGTGTGTGTGTGTGTGTGTGTGTGTGTGTGTGTGTGTGTGTGTGTGTGTGTGTGTGTGTGTGTGTGTGTGTGTGTTGTGTGTGTGTGTGTGTGTGTGTGTGTGTGTGTGTGTGTGTGTGTGTGTGTGTGTGTGTGTGTGTGTGTGTGTGTGTGTGTGTGTGTGTGTGTGTAAAATTCTTGCGTCATGGAACAGTGTGATGTTTTGCAGTGTGCAGGCAGAAGTAATGTCTTAATCTATGTTTCATAATTTTGCAGAAAGGTGTGTGTAAATGTATGTTGTGGTCTGTTTCATAATCATGTTGTGTGTCATAACTGTTGTTGTATATTGATAATGTGTGTGTGTGTGTGTGTGTGTGTGTGTGTGTGTGTGTGTGTGTGTGTGTGTGTGTGTGTGTGTGTGTGTGTGTGTGTGTGTGTGTGTGTGTGTGTGTGTGTGTGCGTGCGCGTGTGAGTGTGTGCGAGTGTGTGCGAGTGTTTGTGCATGTTGGGTACGTCTGTATCCATGTCCACATGTGTGAGTTACATTACTGCTACAGCATGACACACAAGTTAAACAATAATGCATGCGTTCTTCACTTTGTTAACACTCGCTTGTGATTGTCATAAAGAAAATCTTCAGAAATTACACAACAAAATATGAGAAAATGTATGAATGCACCACATGGTCGGCATCCTTTTTCATCGCTTGACAGAGATTTGCTCTACCTCTAATCAACTGGTGGGTGGTTCATTTGGGGACCTGGCCCCCTTCCCCAACTGAACGCAACACAATGGCATTGACCACACTCAGTATCTGCATAGAAAGAACACTTTGACATCAAAAGGCTGACTAGTCGAATGAGGCCGCATAAAAGATCAGATTCCAGTTAACACTACGAGTGTATTTGGATCTGTTTGAACCAACATTTTTTTCAGTGTAGACATCACCTTGACCATATATTTATGAATAGAAAATGAACTGATAAGCATGCAAACAAGTTCTATATAATCAGCTATGCTGCAGTGCATACTGTGAGACCTGCACTCATTCTCATGAAAGCTGCTCTGATGAGATACAACTTCCCAGAAATAAATCACAATCCAGCCCGCTGGCCAAATACCATAACACGGACTGAACGACAGGTTGAATGAGAATGCATCAGTCCGTCAGCGAGCAATGAATTCCCTGCATCTTCACTTTCAAGAAACAAAAGTTTTTTACCAAAAGGCCACAGTTGCTGCACTCAGAAGAAATTATTTGCATCGTTCATTTCCCATCAGCCAGTGAGAGGTCGAAGGTCAATTCGAACCTTCTCATTTGGGGTCTGCATGCCGATGGTAGGGTAGAAGCCGCCTCTTGCTATTCGAATCTCTCGCTTGCCTATCGTCTTGCCATTTCTAGTGAAGAAAACCTATGAGAAGAAAAAATACATTTAATTCAGAGCACTCTTGAAGCATTGAAGCAATTATGATTGCCTTTGCAAAGTGTCTTTTACTGGGTATTGAATTCAATTTTTCTCTCCTAAAAATGTTTTTATGCAGGAAGGTATCCCGAACCAATTAATTGGCCATGGCTGGTCGCAGGGTTAAACATGTTATTTTAAGTTTTGGGGTAAGACAATATCACCAGTACTTTAGTGCCCCCCTCCACACATCTGTGCTTTAGTGCCCCCCTCCACTCACCTGTACTTTAGTGCCCCCCTCCACACATCTGCACTTTAGTGCCCCCCTCCTCTCACCTGTACTTTAGTGCCCCCCTCCACACACCTGTACTTTAGTGCCCCCCTCCTACTCACCTGTACTTTAGTGCCCCCCTCACTCACCTGACTTTAGTGCCCCCCTCCTCTCACCTGTACTTTAGTGCCCCCTCAATTAACCTGTACTTTAGTGCCCCCTCTACTCACCTGTACTTTTGTGCCCCCCTCTACTCACCTGTACTTTAGTGCCCCCCTCCCTCACCTTACTTTAGTGCCCCCTCCAGTCACCATGTACTTTAGTGCCCCCCTCTCTCACTTGTACTTTAGTGCCCCCTCAATTCACCTTAGTGCCCCCCTCCACTCACCTGTACTTTAGTGCCCCCCTTCTACTCACTGTACTTTAGTGCCCCCTCTATCATGTACCTTGTGCCCCCCTCCACTCACCTAGCACTTTAGTGCCCCCCTCCACTCACCTGTACTTTAGTGCCCCCCTCTACACACCTGTACTTTAGTGCCCCCCTCCACACACCTGTACTTTAGTGCCCCCTCTACACACCTGTACTTTAGTGCACTCCTCTACACACCTGTACTTTAGTGCCCCCCTCCACATACCTGTACTTTAGTGCACTCCTCTACACACCTGTACTTTAGTGCACCCCTCTACTCACCTGTACTTTAGTGCCCCCTCCACATACCTGTACTTTAGTGCACTCCTCTACACACCTGTACTTTAGTGCCCCCTCCACATACCTGTACTTTAGTGCCCCCTCAATTCACCTGTACTTTAGTGCCCCCCTCCACACACCTGTACTTTAGTGCCCCCCTCTACTCACCTGTACTTTAGTGCCCCCCTCTACTCACCTGTACTTTAGTGCCCCCCTCTACTCACCTGTACTTTAGTGCCCCCCTCTACTCACCTGTACTTTAGTGCCCCCCTCTACTCACCTGTACTTTAGTGCCCCCCTCTACTCATCTGTACTTTAGTGCCCCCTCTACTCACCTGTACTTTAGTGCCCCCCTCTACTCACCTGTACTTTAGTGCCCCCCTCCACACACCTGTACTTTAGTGCCCCCCTCTACTCACCTGTACTTTAGTGCCCCCCTCTACTCACCTGTACTTTAGTGCCCCCCTCTACTCACCTGTACTTTAGTGCCCCCCTCCACACACCTGTACTTTAGTGCCCCCCTCCACACACCTGTACTTTAGTGCCCCCCTCCACTCACCTGTACTTTAGTGCCCCCCTCCACTCACCTGTACTTTAGTGCCCCCCTCCTGGTCCACTCCCTCGTCGTCATCATCGTCCTCCGAGTCAGAGCTGTGGTAGTGGTCCTCCTCATTGGCTGCCGCTAGCGACAGGTTCTCACACATGTCTACCTCGGCCTTATACTCCCGCGGGAACAGGATGCCACAGCCCATGATCTCACCTGCAACACAGTCGACATACTCACTGTAAGTAGAATCAAGCTAACACGTATGAGAACACTTGCAGGCAAGAACATTACTCTCTAGCATTTCCTCCTGGCCAGTGTGCATCTCAGGCACCCAACTCTCATGGACTGATCTACACCCATTTGGAATGAAAATTAAGCTTCCATTTTTTATTTATTATTAGCTAAGGATTTTACTGCTTTCAGAGTTTGTTGTACATATCTGTAGTGCCGTCTGAAACATGGGCAATTCTGTTCTTATACATAAATACACCTAAAGGTATCCATTGCGTTAAGTAGCTAAAATATTACGCATAAGCTACACAAAATAATACGCAAAAATTGCCATTTATTTCTTACATATCATGCGTGAGCTGTAGTATAACTATACGTATTGCAGTTAATTCTCATTCTAACTAATGTCACTGTCATTTCACCAGCCTGTCCTGACACCATGTCCACATGAGAAGAGGTGACAAGTTAGACAGTTGCTACAATTTCCTCTACAACTAGATGACTATTTACCTCTGTAGCATTTCGGGCCAAATGGTTCACCAAAACCATTACCAATGAAAATCTTGCCATCATCTGTGAAAAACAAATTAAACAGTATGAAAACAAATATGTTTCAATGCTTCATCCTGGGGATTTAGACATTATTGACTTACAGCTGTTCACCAAGTAACAAACGACTGGCAAAGTTAATTGCTATGACTGCATAGGTTCGACTCCACCCACTCCCCTGCTTTACAGAGGCAACCAGCCAGGGATCATAGCGTAGTCATGATCCCTCGCTTATGAGGCTGTACCAACTGGGAGATCAGAGGAACTAGTCCACGGAGGCAACTGAATATAGAAAGAGGTAAGTGGACTTCGGCACATGTGTGGAGATGCACTTACAACACCCCAAAGTTAGCAATTTTAGTACATAAATGAAATATCACTGTGGAGCCAGGAGGGATTACTGTTTCACTTATGGAACCAGTAAAAGTAGTTAACAGTCTGATACAGAGAATCACTCTTCCACATGAATGTAAAGTAAAAGTAGGTTCTTAGTGTCTTAACCAGTCCCTGGCACTGCTCAAAGTGCCTTGCACAATTTACTGCCTGGCAGACCTTTTCAATCGAACATCATCTTGACTTCTCCGGGAAGCATTCAGCCACACTGCACATACACAAATGTCACCACTGTCTACAGCCAGATACTCATTCACATACCTGAGTGAACTGGAGCGACACAAAATAAGCGAACTTGACAAAGGTTTTATACAGCAGCAAGGAATTGAATCCTGATTCTTTCAATTGAGAGGCTGGTGTACCTGCCACTGTGCCACTGCGTTCCATAATGTGTACATAATACAGTAGCATGTGAATATCCACACACCTGCATGATATGCGATCGATCCTTTATTCCAACCTGGCAGTCGGTTCTTTGGATAATCCTGCAGTGTGACAGAAATCACAGAATGAATTACAGGTCCAGAAAACAATTACTATTTTAACAGTTTATCACACTTCAGTGAAACAGACACATAGTTGCTGTTGTTCTTATCTTAAAAATGGACACTGAAGCAAACAGAGGTAAACAAGGTCAGTTAATGCTTTCAGCCCAAACCAAAAGGTATAAGAAAGTAAGAATCTTAATATGACAAAATTTTTGGACCAAATTATAAGCTTTATAATGATATGTTTTTATATAATACTAAAAATGAAAACAAATTGTAAAACGGACATTTTAAGAACTGGTTTAAAATTTAGACTTTATTGAAAAATGCCCGGTAACCATATGTTTAATAATTTATTAGTTTTTTATTATCTACAATGGAAAATTGAACAAACTCATAAGGTATGCATTTCCGCCAGAATCACAAAACTGATGTCACGTGACCTAGACAGATTTTTTTGCGTTACTAGTAGAGTTAATACTTGGTTGGCTGGTCAAATGTCAAAGGTCATGTTGATGAACACTATAGCCACCCACCTTCCTCGCCACTCCGATTGCGATGTGGCACGCCACCCCAGGGTCCACGATCTCTATCTCGAAGTAGTGGTTTCTCGTGTCGAGGGGGTGTGAAGTCTGGGCGAGGCCGACTGTAGGCGCCCGGCCAGTGTACTCCAGAAGCTGAACACAGGTGTAGGTTTTGTAGGAACAACACAACCATCATCAAGCTGATGCATGTGACCCACCTTACAAAATGTTACACTTGTAAAATATGTACACTCTAAACTATAGTTCTGATTTAAGGGCTTGTTTGCTAAGTTTCACACCTCATCATGAAAACAATCACCAGGGCTGCATGATAATGGTAGCGTTATAATCACCAATGACGTCCTACAGCACCTAAATTCATAAGAACACAAGCCTAGAGGCACAACAGTTTTAGAAGGCTGGTGGGTGTTCCTGTTTGTTGAGAACAACCCATGTACTTTGTTGGGGGGAATCATTATACACGAATGTGCATTTTTGCATATATAGTATAAGGCTGCTGGATCGGTGCAATCTGAAGACGGGTGTGCAATGTGCTTTGAGTGTCTGAGGGTAATCTGCAGATGTGCAGATCATGCAACTACACCTACTGCCTAACATAATCCCCAAACCCTCCTCTCACCCCTCCCGTCCCCCTCCCCTCCTCTCGCCCCTCCCCTCCTCTCACCCTCCTCTCACCCTGACCCTCCTCTCACCCCAACCCTCTATCGCCCCACCCCCTCCTCTCACCCCCGGCCCTCCTCTCACCCCGACCCTCCTCTCACTCCGACCCTACTGTCGCTCTGACCCCTCCTCTCACCCCAACCCTCCTCTCGCCCCGACCCCTCCACTCGACCCGACCCTCCTCTCGCCCCAACCCTCCTGTCATCCCAACCCTCCTATCGCCCCGCCCCCTCCTCTCACCCCGCCCCCTCCTCTCACCCGCCCTCCTCTCACCCCGCCCCCTCCTCTCACCCCGCCCCCTCCTCTCACACTGACCCTCCTCTCACCCTGCCCCCTCCTCTCACCCTGCCCCCTCCTCTCACCTGCCCGTTCAGTCGGATGCCATGTTGTCGCACCCAATCCTCCTCCCACGTGTCAATGGACATTGGGATGATGTCACTGCTCTCCCACGATGCATTGAGACTGAGTCTCACCCTAGCGCCCTCTGGTGAATGGGTGCACATGCCAATGGCTGGATGCAGGCCATCTGGTGGCAAGTGTGCGTGCAGGGTGCAGAGCTATGTGCAAACACACTCATGAAATACATTTTGTATATTGACAATAGATAAAGACAAAATACTCAGAAGGGCACAGACCAGTTATTGTTTGTGTGGTTATATATAAAAACACCATATCTTGGCCTGCATAATTTGCAGGCCAAGATATGGTGCATAATTTACCAAGACAATCATCTTAGCACTGAGTAAATGTACTCAACTGCTAAATAAGTAATGTCAACATGAGCAATAAATAAAAATGCCACTGAATTTATTATTTCAATAAATGAGGGATCATTTTAACGCTCAGTCTGCGGAATCCAAAAGGAACATCCCACTTCACAATTTTGTATCACCCCCTCCACACACCCCCCAGTAGTATTCATTTTTGCTGGGGCAAGTCACTCAAAACTTATTTAGGTGTTTCATATTCTAATCACTGGTTTTAATTTTTCATATCCAAATTCATGATCTTAAATTTCTTTTCACCTGTAGAGGCTTTCGTCTGAACATTTCACATTAACTTCTTCAGTATTAATGATAAATGATGCCCTAACAGACCATGCAATGACTGAAAATCACATCATAGACTGGGAGGGAGCGAAAATCATTGATAAAGAACCAAACAGAAAAACCCAACAACTAAATGAAGCCGTCTGGACCAGGAAGA
Organism: Ridgeia piscesae; assembly: GCA_025642075.2. Classification (NCBI taxonomy): domain Eukaryota; kingdom Metazoa; phylum Annelida; class Polychaeta; order Sabellida; family Siboglinidae; genus Ridgeia; species Ridgeia piscesae. Next base: position 565,904 of record JAODUO010000008.1, on the reverse strand, counting down.
CAAAGACACCAATGAACAGAGACGAGGGCAGTTACGAGTTGCCCAACGTGTATGACATAGTTTTATGTAGAGACCCGTCCACCCGTCATTTGGATGAGTAAAACGAATATGGACGGGCAGAAATATGCTGGACGGGTTGTGGTCTTCCAAAGCCATAGATATTGTTAGTTATGCCCTGAAAGTGAGTGAAAATGGTGTCACATGTGTGTTTGTAGTCCATTTCAGGTCATCAGACACATTTAAAAGTTTGTAAACTGGCTTAACAGTTAACATCCATGTGTCCACCAAAACATGTGTGACTGGCAATAATTTTATCCTGCATAAAGCCCTGGTGTATGAAGACGTAATTCGTCATTCGCACTGAAGAAGTCAACGTGAAATGTTCAGAAGAAAGGTAAAAGATATTTAAGATATTGGAATTGGATATAAAAAATGAAACCATTGATCAAAAATGAACTGTCCTGAGAAATGTTCAGTGATGTTTCACATTCTGCTGTATGAGAACCAGACACAATAAACATGACATCTGCCCACCTTTTGTCCATTCACCGTGAAGAACACCTGTATCCGCGTCTTGTCTGCTCTGCTGTGAGCCACACCGTCCAGTTTGATGCCACACCCCACCACGTCCCCCGCCACCCACGGCAAACCAAACTTCTGCTGCACGCCCCCGTCAGTTGTATGCAACCTGCAACCACGACAGTCTCTCACAACATCCAGAACATCTCTGGATCATTCAAATATTTACTCTTTTTACATTTTCCAGTCCTGTTTACTTTCTTTTATGAAATTTCGACCACTTTCTTGTGACATTTGATGGAATGCAGTCAGAATGTTGCAAAAGAACTTGACACCAAAATATAAGAATGGTAATCTTAAGTCATTATCCGGGACATCAACTCAAACGCATTGATCCTATTAAATATGCTTATCTACTGCACCAACAACAATAAATTGTTTTTTGCTAAAACAACGACCAAAAAACAGGCAGACGACTGACTGACTGAAGAAGAACTGAACATACAGTACAGGCAGTGAGACACTGACTGACTGACTGAAGAAGAACTGAACGTACATTACAGGCAGTGAGACACTGACTGACTGACTGAAGAAGAACTGAACATACAGTACAGGCAGTGAGACACTAGAAGGAGTCTGGCAGTCATTATTCCAAACGTTGAACTTTTAAAATAAATAAGATAGACCCCGTGCACTTACTTGCCGTCACTTCTGTAGTAAGCCGTCGTGTCTGTCTTCCAGTTGTGTGGTTTGTCCCGAGGTTTATTTCCCGGCACGAGACCCACCACTAGAACAGCAGGTCAACAGAGGTCATAGAACTTTATTGTCCATCCATAGAATGGATATACACTTTGCACTGAGGAGGGTGTATAAAAACGTAATATTTAAATCATGTGATAGTGTACATGTATGTAGTATGTACACAATAAAATCATGTATGTAAACGCTGACTGTTAGTGGTAGGTGTATCAATAAAGTATGTAAACAGTGACTGTTAGTAGTAGGTGTATCAATAAAGTATGTAAACACTGACTGTTAGTAGTAGGTGTATCAATAAAGTATGTAAACACTGACTGATAGTAGTAGGTGTATCAATAAAATATGTAAACAGTGACTGTTAGTAGGTGTATCAATAAAGTATGTAAACAGTGACTGTTAGTAGTAGGTGTATCAATAAAGTATGTAAACAGTGACTGTTAGTAGTAGGTGTATCAATAAAGTATGTAAACAGTGACTGTTAGTAGTAGGTGTATCAATAAAGTATGTAAACAGTGACTGTTAGTAGTAGGTGTATCAATAAAGTATGTAAACAGTGACTGTTAGTAGTAGGTGTATCAATAAAGTATGTAAACAGTGACTGTTAGTAGTAGGTGTATCAATAAAGTATGTAAACAGTGACTGTTAGTAGTAGGTGTATCAATAAAGTATGTAAACAGTGACTGTTAGTAGTAGGTGTATCAATAAAGTATGTAAACAGTGACTGTTAGTAGTAGGTGTATCAATAAAGTATGTAAACAGTGACTGTTAGTAGTAGGTGTATCAATAAAGTATGTAAACAGTGACTGTTAGTAGTAGGTGTATCAATAAAGTATGTAAACAGTGACTGTTAGTAGTAGGTGTATCAATAAAGTATGTAAACTGTGACTGTTAGTAGTAGGTGTATCAATAAAGTATGTAAACAGTGACTGTTAGTAGTAGGTGTATCAATAAAGTATGTAACCAGTGACTGTTAGTAGTAGGTGTATCAATAAAGTATGTAAACTGTGACTGTTAGTAGTAGGTGTATCAATAAAGTATGTAACCGTGACTGTTAGTAGTAGGTGTATCAATAAAGTATGTAAACAGTGACTGTTAGTAGGTGTATCAATAAAGTATGTAAACAGTGACTGTTAGTAGTAGGTGTATCAATAAAGTATGTAACCAGTGACTGTTAGTAGTAGGTGTATCAATAAAGTATGTAAACAGTGACTGTTAGTAGTAGGTGTATCAATAAAGTATGTAAACTGTGACTGTTAGTAGTAGGTGTATCAATAAAGTATGTAAACCCGTGACTGTTAGTAGTAGGTGTATCAATAAAGTATGTAAACAGTGGCTGTTAGTAGTAGGTGTATCAATAAAGTATGTAACCAGTGACTGTTAGTAGTAGGTGTATCAATAAAGTATGTAAACAGTGACTGTTTAGTAGGTGTATCAATAAAGTATGTAAACAGTGACTGTTAGTAGTAGGTGTATCAATAAAGTATGTAACCAGTGACTGTTAGTAGTTAGGTGTATCAATAAAGTATGTAAACAGTGACTGTTAGTAGTAGGTGTATCAATAAAGTATGTAACCAGTGACTGTTAGTAGTAGGTGTATCAATAAAGTATGTAAACAGTGACTGTTAGTAGTAGGTGTATCAATAAAGTATGTAAACAGTGACTGTTAGTAGTAGGTGTATCAATAAAGTATGTAAACCCGTGACTGTTAGTAGTAGGTGTATCAATAAAGTATGTAAACAGTGACTGTTAGTAGTAGGTGTATCAATAAAGTATGTAAACAGGGCTGTTAGTAGTAGGTGTATCAATAAAGTATGTAAACATGACTGTTAGTAGTAGGTGTATCAATAAAGTATGTAATCAGTGACTGTTAGTAGTGGTTATCAATAAAGTATGTAACAGTGACTGTTATAGTAGGTGTATCAATAAATATGTAAACAGACTTTATAGTAGGTGTATCAATAAAGTATGTAACCAGTGACTGTTAGTAGTAGGTGTATCAATAAAGTATGTAAACAGTGACTGTTAGTAGTAGATGTATCAATAAAGTATGTAACCAGTGACTGTTAGTAGTAGGTGTATCAATAAAGTATGTAAACAGTTTACTGTAAGAGTAGGTGTATCAATAAAGTATGTAAGCTGTGTCTGTTAGTAGTAGATGTACAATAAAATAGTAATCAGTGACTTTAGTAGTAGATGTATCAATGTGAATCAGTGAGTAGTAGTATGTTCAATAAAGTTGTAACCAGTGACTTTTGTAGTAGGTGACAATAATATGTAAAAGTGACTGTTAGAGTAGGTGTACAATAAAGTATGAACCTAGTGACTGTTAGTGTAGGTGTATCAATAAAGTATGTAAAAGTGAGTAGATAGATGTATCAATAAAGTGTAACCAGTGACTGTTAGTAGTGTTATCAATAAAGTATGTAACCAGGACTGTTAAGTAGGTGTATCAATAAAGTATGTAAATTTACTTTAGAGTAGTTACAATACATATTAAACAGGGCTGGTTTTTTTCAAAAAATATGTAAAAGACTGTTAGTAGTAGGTGTTATGATTAAAATTTATTAAGAATGTTCATACATATGTACACATTTTTGGAAATAAATATTCAGGACTGTTTAGTGGGACAAAAAATTAAAAATTATTACCTAAATTTTTATTCAAAACCGCATGAAACATGGACCCCTATGCATGAGCAATAAAAATGTGACCAGTCTGTTTTAAAGGGTTTAAAGAGAACCCATTTGATAATACATTCTCTCGAGCAAGATTATCAAAAATTCACATGCCACAAATCTTCAAAAAACTATTAAACATGACAGAGGATTACAACAAAATATGTAAACAGTGGCTGTTAGTAGTAGGTGTATCAATAAAGTATGTAAACTGTGACTGTTAGTAGTAGGTGTATCAATAAAATTGAAGAAGGGTACATCGACAGTTTCACAAATGTTAATGATGCTTCATGATGTATCAGAGTGAATTAATCCTCAGCCAATCAAGTACATGTCGCTTCTATAGCACATTATGTACAATACCATAAACAGACAGCATTTATTTGTAGCACTTATAGCCATCTTGTGATTCATTTAGAAAGACTGTTTTATGGTTCAGTTTTCTAGTTGCGGTAACAAGACAAAACTTGTTTTTAATTAGAAAGGAGGGAAGACAATTTATAGCTGTGTTCTGCTTAATATTTTGACAATAATTACGAATCACTACTTACTGATGTGGCACTCTTCCCCTGGATCAAGCACCTCCATTTCAAAGTAACAGTTCCCAGGCTTCAGTGGAGACATTGGTGAGGCGGCTATGTAAATACCAGGCTTGCCCTCTGACCCTGCCGCTGGGGTGTATCTGTACAGTAATACACCAAAAAGGCAAACCATATAATTAATTCAACAATACACTTTTAAAGGCATCATTTCAAAATGAAAAAAATTCCAATAAAATTACAAAACATAACCTTTACAGACCTGGATTTTTTTCAGAAATATGTATGCACGTATGTATGATTATTGTTAAGAATGTTCCTACATATGTACACATTTTTGGAAAGGTAACATATTCAAGAATCTGTTTGTGGAGAGAAAATTACATTATTACCTAATTATTATTGGCAAAACCGCACCTGACGATACATGGCCACCCCTATGCATCGAGCGATATATCGCTCGACCAGTCTGTAAAGGTTAAAGAGAACCCATTTGATAATACATTCTCTCGAGCAAGATTATCAAAATTCACATGCCACAAATCTTCACAAACTGTTAATACATCAGACAGACATTACCATCGCAAACAAGTTTACCTGAGTAGGTCGCCATCTACAGTGATTTGTTCACAACGCACTGGGCGTCTAGCCACTGCTCTTCTTCCAAACCAACCATGTTCTGGTTGATTCTTTAAGATACCATTGATTCTCAGATTCAGCCATTCCGCCATGATATGTCACTGCTGAAACTGGAACATTCTATGTTATTAACGTATGACTAGGAAGGTAAAAAATAAATTGTTGTACTATAGTACTTTACCTATAACATAGTATAGCTCACCCATCAACAGCTTCAAACTATAACCATCAGAATGGGGGTTTAAGTATCACCAACACTCAAATAATATGTACCATCTCCCAATTACTGGCATTACAGCTGTCTATTTAGTCCAGCATTCATATTTGAACTGTCATCCGGTTCTTGATAAAAATGCATTGGTATTATATACATGATGACATGGATTACCACGTTCCCTAAGATGTCTGTTATTTTGTTTCTTAAACCAACAAGATTCTCACATATTTCATCAAACTGCAAAAGTAAAGTGTAACTATTAATAGTAACCAGCATGTTTAGGGTGGCCTGGGCAAGGTGTTCACCATAGCTTTATTCAGAGACCCGTCCACCCAATGACACAACATTCAGTTATCATGTTTAAAATGTTGATGGGTAAAACCAAATGAAGGAGCAAAATAAAAGGTCTTTCAAAATCATAGATAGTGTCAGTTATGCCTCAAAGGTGAGTGTAAATGGTGTCACGTGTGTGTTTTTAGTCCATTTCAGGTCATCAGACACATTTAAAGTTTGTAAACTGGCTTAACAGTTAACACGTACCTATATGCCTTTACCAAATTGTGTCACTGGCAAAAATTTGCTCAGATTGCATAAAGCCATGGTGTTCGGCGTATGTTACTTCCAACTTAGCTGTCCACATGATACCTTATATTAGATATCATTAAACAAAATAGTAATCATACCTGACACCGTACAACCATATAAAAATACAAAACATTCAAACTTTTTGATTCTGACAACTCAGATCGGTGGCAAACTATCATGTAGCCTATGTGTGGCGGTAACAGTAAATGGGTAGACATGCTACGGACACATAGTTCACAATTATAGGCTGAACTACGCAACCACACTCCATAAAACTGGATAAGCATATGATAAGACACAATTTAACCTTACGTAATCACAAGGGTTTTGCTTTTTTCGTAGGGACGGATTCTCAATAAATAAATCTGCATTACTGCCTGTCCAACATTCCACAGGAACTTATGAGGATGAATAATAATCATGTCACAACATTGTTGTTACCCGCACCATTTGGAGTTTTAACGATTCTGGCACGCGCCACGGTCCCACATCTGACTCGGGTCGAGGAAGCGCGGCTGAGAGGGGAGACTAACTTTGTCGTGTCTGTCACCGTAAGCAAAAAAACTTGCCGGAACTTCGGGTTCTTGCCCAGATCATTAAACAATATTCTCACCCTTAACAATGTTGTAAGGTAGGTGTACAGGTTTCCAAGATATTAAGTAGGGAATTAACATCAAGTTCATCTTAAAAAACATTCAAAACGGCTATGTATACAATACATTGCACCACAAAATTGAAGCCGTGACCCATGTTTGTCTGGTCCCGCCACCTGGTGGATTACAGCGTTAACATTCTACTCGTCTCGTATAGTACCCAAACCGATTCGCACCATGGAGTATTTGTACCCTACACGATAAAAATCTGCACGAGACGAACTATTTTACATTTTGATGATTTACTGCATTTACCAAGAATTATACATTCATATCGATCGCCCATAAAATTTTATTTTATGTGCGCACCACATTCAATGACCATTTTCAAAATTTGATATATAATAGACCTGTTCCATCAAACACTATGACAATTTCTCTGGGAAGCATATTACTTGTAATAATAATTATTATTGATATGAGAATAAACATAAGCACTACTGTGTCAGTGTCCACTTCATATGGTCATGGTCATAACGCAGTTGTGGGCGTCCGCATTTGTCCCCTGGATCTAGACCTAAATATTTTTTACGACAATGAGTCTGTAATATATCATATTCTCAACCTCCTGTTTGAAATAAGAAATACAGCTAAACGTCGACCGTTGAACATAAACATATGTCGTTGACAGAACCCATTACTGCAGCTTATACACATGGAAACAAAATGTTTCGCATTATGTTCATAGGGCCGTGTCGTCCGACGCCCTTAGATGGGGATAATGGTATTTACATAAAAAAATACTGCGTTGGTGACGGGAAATTCGGTTTGAGAACATGTCAAAAGTTATTACATGCACGATATTACGTTTTTTCCTTTGCTGAATGCTAACGATTGTGCTCTTAACAGCGAATATGTACGACTAATACAGATTAGCATGGACAGTGTTTCCAAGATGTGTGCATGCACCTTCAGCTTTATCATTAACACCGACGAGATCTAAATTATGCCGTGTACGTAGCCAGCCTCCACCGTACAAGCAGACGAGTATCAAGACGGCTAATTGTATCAGTACCAACCTTAATTACTCCAACCCATAGCACAGCCCTTTTTGAAAACTCCTCTTTAACGTCAGCCAATGGAACCAACAACGCAAAGTGTGGTCGGCCGCGGGTCATTTCAGCCACCAGCCGCTCGTGCTATAAGCAATGTTTAGGGCGTGAATGGGTTATATCCCATCAATCGTACTTGCGCCGTTCCCACTGCTGACGCAATATAGTAACTGGCGAAATCAATTGCTATAATTTTAGGTAACTCCCGATGTTTTCGGACACGATGAACCAGGGGTACAGTAGCGCAAATTACGAGATACGTTTTTAAGATTAAACGCGACAGTACTGGCCGGAACGAAGATAAATCAGCCTAATAACCAAACTGTAAGGCGGTGCTGCGTGGCCTGTACTACTCTACAACTACGCCAGCGATAGTGTCATTGAACTCATAGACACATGCCATATATACAAACATATATAAACTGCTAAATGTCGTAGCTAGGATACGTTGCACCCGATCCCAGACGAACCATAAACACGTGAAGTTGGTTTTCACTGAAAACCTGGAGAAACTGCATTTCGACCACAATTGCACTTCGATGAATCCATGCTATTGGCCGTTGTACGTTTCAGTCATTTGCTTGTAGCAAATGTCAGGTGCAACGCGACAGAGGAGGTTGCTAAATTAAACGTTGTCAATCCGTGCGTTAAGGTGTGGGACAAAGAAGATACCATCATCTCAGGCGGCACGCTAGGCTAAGAATGTTCAACAGCAATTGAAGCATTGCATTGTCTGTGTTGAACTGACAATGAAGCCTGACAGGTGTTACACAATGACAAAGGAAGGTTGCCTTGAATAGTATAAACAGCTTCACTGTTTGTGTCGAATGTGCAAATACCATGACCATACCGAATTACAATTTAATGGGAATGAGGGGGTGAATATAAGAATGGTGGAAGAAATCATGAAGGACGAGGGGTGAATAGGGAGAGCGAGGAGTGGGAAATAGTAGGGAAAGAGAATAGATATAATGAGAAAAAGATATCAGGAGAGGGAGAAGCGGGGAGAGAGTATACGCGTATATTTGTGTGTGTGCGCGTGCGTGCGTGCGTGCGTGTGTGTATGTGTAGTATGAGTGTATGTGTGTGTGTGTGTGTGTGTGTGTGTGTGTGTGTGTGTGTGTGTGTGTGTGTGTGTTGTGTGTGTGTGTGTGTGTGTGTGTGTGTGTGTGTGTGTGTGTGTGTGTGTGTGAGTGCGTGCGTGCGTGCGTGTGTGTATGTGAGTATGAGTGAGTGTGTGTGTTTGTGTGAATGTGTGGGTGTGTATGCATGTGTGTGTATGTGTGTTTGTTTGTGCATGTCTGCTTAAAAATTACTTCATAAAAAGACCTACTGCTGTTTTCTATTCCCACTGCAATCTTGGGTCCATAAAATATGCATATCTGGACAACAAGAAGAGTTGCAGGATGCAATGAAATAAGATATACAGTATATACATAGGCATGCATGCAGTTGTACCTATATCTGGTGGGGATATAAGCATGAGTTTTTAGTGGTGATTATTAAACCAGAACATGTTGCATTGCATCGTCCAACAATATCCAAAATGTTCTTCAGTTTGTTATCTTTAATAAATAATCGTTAGGTGTGTGTGTGCGTGTGCGCGCGTGCGTGTGTATGTACGCATATGCGTGTATGCATGCGTGGGTGAAAGCATGTGTGTGTGTGTGTGTGTCGGTGTGTGCGTGTGTGTGTGTTTTGATTCTGTGTTATTTACACTGTGTACATAATATCATTTAGATATCATGTTACAATTAATTTTGGTGAAATACTTTACTTACTTTTGTCATTGAAAGAAGTACCTTGCTGTTGCATAATCACAGGACTGTATGTCGATTTTGGATTCGGAACCGAGGATGAACGATTGTTGCTGCCGCAAGCACGGGCGTCGATCGGTGGGGGACGGGGGACGCGTCCCCCACTTTCCAGCGTGGGAGACAACATAGGAATTGCCCCCCCCCCACTTTTCAGTCCAGAAACACTCGCGCGCGCAAAGATAAGGGTGTGAGATGTTACGTGTGCGAATTCTCATGGGTACGAATCATCTCATCCTGACAGCTGACAGCGGCCACTAATGGCGGCGCCCAGAGGTCATTTTAAAATCGGATATCGGTGTAGCTAAATTACTAACTGCAAAAAAGCACCATGGCCAACTTTTGCAGGATTCTAGCAGACTGCAATAGAGCTTTCATGTGCCAGAAGTTACAACTCACTGTGGGCACAATGCGGTAAATGAAATGTTGCGTATAGGTAGTCATGTGAGCGATAATCAAGGTATCAACCACCATCAACCAGTATACCGGTAGCTCCACAACTTCATGACAACTGTCCAAATTGTCAACCACTGGTGTAGAATCCAGACCCAGCTCGAATTTATTGTTAGACCTATATTTTTATATACATATGAATAATACGTTGATTTGAAGTATTACAATGTTAGCGAATTCAGTGAAAACAAGGTGGGCCAGATACATACATTCACACCCGGCCATGACATGATCTACAGTATATGCCTATGCCGGGCTATGACAATGACTACGTATATGTACCAGCATTAGGGTGGTCAGACTAAATTTTTCTTTCGATGTTTTTAAAATATTCCCTGATAGTAGTGACCATGCAGGGCTCGACATTGACACTTGGCCCGATGCATGTTTTAAAGCTGTTGGGCCAGTTCGGGCCACCGGTTTTTTAATTCTACTGGACCGGTGGGCCAGTGGTTTCAATCAAAAATATATTGGGCAAATATTGGGCCAAGTTGGAAATGCCATCTCGTAATCTGGGCCTAAGTGCACAGTCTATGCACCTCGGAATTGTAAAACGCAACATTTGTTATTTTATATTTAGAAGAAAGTAATGTTATATTATTTTCCCGGAATTATAAAAAAGTTTGTATATTTATTTATTGATTCCCTATGTTGATAATTATTTATAAACAGTAATTCAAATTTTTTAAATGTATAAAAAAGTACAAAACTGTACAATCTTCGATTGCAATTCTTTTATTTATTAAGTCTCCATAATCTTGTTCATTAACAACATCACCTTAAAGAATATTGCTGCTGGTAATTTAAATTGTTAAACTTGTTAACAAAAAAAACGTTGATGTTTATTCCAGTCATGCGTTATCTTTGCAGTTGCTACCAGGATATGGCTGTAAAGCTTCGCACGTCACTTTCAAGAAGTCTGGGCACCTTTAATGCAGCCACGTCCCAGATGAACAGACTGGCAAATGTTTCATGTCGAAATCGCACAAAGTTGGTTAACAATGGGTGTGTAGCTAATCGGACTAGAACCATTGCGAAAGCTCCAAAGTTGTTCTACTTGGTACCTGTCACCTTGACAGCCATGGGTTGTCACGGCATGGGCCTGTTTGGTCTCCAAGCACATTGTGAATATAGTCGTGCCAGCAGTTCCAGACTCATAGATGAAGTGAATGGTGCAAAAACAAAAGATCCAGTGTTTCCGTGGATTGAGTTTCTGAAGTTGCTTATGCCTGATGTCTGGTACTTGCTGGGGGCAGTTGTGGTAAGTACTGTAAATGTTTACATTATTTATGAAAAATTATTGTAATTATACAGATCTACCTCCTGGTATGTGTTAGTTTGGTAATTTCACATACCATGTTAGTGTAAAATGCCTGCAGTGCCCCATCAACCTACAGCCTTGGGCCAGGGTTTTGGTGTATGATCTGTATTCACTGATGTTTATTTAGTTCAAAGCACAGTAGCTTAGTGATATGAACTGTGCTATATGTGTGTCAACATGTATGTAGTGTAAATTGATGTCCATTGTTTCTAGTGTCAGATATTCTGTTGATCTCCAATGTTTGCTTTCAACATACACTGTCGGTGGCATTAACAGTCAGGGCTGTCTCCAGGGTGAATATAGTGCAATCTCATGTTCAGATTGAAGACATCCATAGAATACAGACAAAACAAAACATCTGTAGAAACAAAAACGCATTTTTGGTTGTATTATTGTATATCAATTCACATGAAAATATTAGATGAATTACATAGCTAAGTGTGAAACATAGATATACAAAATCTGGAATTAAAATAGTATATTTTCTTTAACAACATTATAAAAAATGTATTTGAACATTAAAACAGTTTGTCTCGCTGTTGAATAACTGAGGTTTTTGTTAGGTTATGTCAGTCTTCATTATATTACTACTGTTGATGCTTTGTAGAACTTTAAAATACATTTATACATAGGAGCATGACATCACGTCGATTGAATCACCTGGTTGTAGACGGCGCTGGCTGTAGCAGTGGTCAACATTGATATCCCACTGCTTCTTGGCGAACTGGTCAACGTCATCTCCAAATACACTTCGGACACTACGGGAAATTTTACAGATGAGATCCGAGAACCGGCGCTGAAGCTGTTCTATATGAGTGTTATTCAGGTGAGAATGTTGTAATAATAACACCTGGTCTCGTGTAGGACCAGGAGCCACCTGGGAGACTGGGAGACCCTCGGGTCACTTATTCTGTTACTAGACCAAGAGTCTGGGCATCGGTTCAGCAACTACTATCATCTCAGCCAACTGTTTGTCCCTCTGTGTCACTTGACCAGCACATCACCAAACAGTATTTGCATGTATTGTGGTAATATATGTCTTACATTTGAACTTAAAAAACGTGTTGTCACACATGTAAAGACACCTGTAAAATATACATTCCTCGCAAGCCATGGGTCATTGCACAACCCCTGGCCAGTCGTTTTCCATACATCTGGGGAGTGACCTTAGTCGAACTATATAATTATAGCAATTCATTTCATCAGCTGCTACTGGACCAGCTTTGAAGACCGATATATGACTGATTGGAATCCCAATATAATAAATAACCCATTCATGTCCTGATCATGTAACTTGAGCAGTGTGTGGCTGAAATCACCCAAAATATTGGAGACCGAACACATTCTTCATGGGCGACTTCATTGGCTGACGTTAAAATAGGGGTTTTAGAAAGGGGTGTGCTGGGGGTAGAAAAGAGTTTGTACTGACGCAATCAGCCGCAGCAAACCTTGGCATGTGAGAAGGAATTATACTAGCGAGAAAGAAATTATAAATACACTTCAGCGTAACATTTAATGCCTACAGTGAGGTCGCCAGCACATGTCGGTGTAGGTGTCACATGACACTGTCACATGACACTTGCAGGGGGTCCTCTCTGCCTGCTACATCTCCCTCCTCTCTGCCGTCGGAGAACGCACGGCCGCACGAATGAGAACAAAGCTCTTTGAGTCGATCATTTCACAAGACGTTGAGTTCTTTGACACACACAAGACGGGAGAACTCGTCAACAGGTACACATAAACAGTGGCTAGTTGGCATGTAAATGTTATAACGTGTGATATTTATACATGAAGGTACTTGTATTTCAGTGATGCGTAGTGATTTTGTTGTTTCTGCATTCTTCTTTGTTCGTGAAGTCAAATGTAAAACTGCCCTCGATTTTTTCCTTCTTCCGTCACTCATCTGGTTTTATCACAATTTCCACCATCTATCTCGTCTCTCCTTCTCCCATCTCTCCCTATCCTACCAAATCCCACTTTGAACTGTTTCCACTCCCCCATCTCTCACTCTCCATCTTTCGTGTAGTTTTGTCCTATGCTCAACTCTGAGCACATCAACTGTGTTCAATAGTGTTTCTCCATCAGTTTGTTGCATGTGTCCAGCCCATTTTCACTTCACCCAGTTCTACCTTTTTTGCAAACTAGTTCTTTTTTGTCACTGCCCTTGTGTTGACATATTACAGCCATTGTAAGTGGACTGGTGTTATGCTCAAGTTAGCACCTTTTACCTGATCGATCTGCTTATTTGCTAAATAAATTTGATCTGTCACTTTCAGACTGACGTCAGATGTACAGGACTTCAAGAGCTCCTTCAAACTCTGTATTTCTCAGGGACTGAGAAGTATGACACAGGTATATGCAGGTGTGACACAATGTGTATGTAGATTATATACACATGTACTCAGAGATGCTCATATGACAGACACACACTGCTGATAACGTATACAGCAGCTTGAGACTTTGAGTGAGAAGTTCTCTGGTCTTTTGTGCCTATTTGCAGTAATAATTATGAAAGTATATCCATAGACACAGGGGCTCTTATACACACATAAACTCATTATTACACAGACAGACACACACAGACGGACACAGGCGGACACAGATGGACACAGACGGACACAGATGGACACAGATGGACACAGATGGACACAGACAGACACAGACGGACAGATGGGCAGACAGATATGGGCAGACAGACAGACAGACAGACAGACATACACACACAGACACACACAGTCACATACACACAGTCACACACACACAGTCACAGACACACATACACAGTCACACACACACAGTCACACACACACACAGTCACATACACGCACGCACACACACATACACGCGCACACGCACACGCACGCACACACACACACACACATACACACAAACACACACACTTGTAGGTGTCAGTCAACAAGTCCATTTGATTATCAGTTAATGTAGTGTAATTTAAAATGTATTGCTTTCATGTGTTGCTGTTGTTCTACATTCAGGTAGCAGGTTCTGCGATGGTGTTGTTCAAACTGTCGCCCAAGCTCACTGGCCTTATGATTGTTATCCTCCCCATAATCATAGTGGCCGGAACCTTAATAGGAGCCGTTTTGAGGTCAATATCATCCAAAGCTCAAGCACAGGTACATCTTGATTTTTTTATTTTCAATCTGTTTGTGTTTAAAAAAACCACTTGTTTGCATCATGTATATATTTATTGATCATTTATGTAAAATATATTGTAAATTTTGTTGGAAGTGGCTTAAAATATTAATTGCTATATGTGGTCATCGGGTGTTCTCTGAAACCACAGCTAAATTCAAAGAAATGTTGGCACCTGTCGACAATGCAGTTAGCTTTTACCGTCTGCCTGGTGTAATAACCAGTTAAGTTTTTGGTGATTAAAAGCAAACAATGCATTGTTTTACTAAACAAACTGTACACATTAGTTACACAATTGTAGGTGTTACACAATTGTAGTAGCACAGTGGGTCAGGGGTAGAACATAGAACTCTTGACTAAGAGGACCACGGTTCAAACCGTGTGCTGCCATGTAAACCCTTGGGCAAGTTTTTTCACTCTACATTGCTCCAGTTCACTCAGCTGTATGAATGAGTACCTGGCTCTAGATAGTGATGAATATTTATGTATGAGCAGTCTTTGCAAAATTGCCGCGGCTGAGTGCTTCCCAGAAAAGCGGAGATGGTGTTTAAGTGACATTGTGTTTATAAATCTGGCTTAATACATAACAGCTTATTATGTCAGATACACTGTACATAGGACAACCTCAGTCACCTCAGAAGTTCATATAAACCATTTTTCATAGCACGTGCATCCAAATAATCAGAAAAAGAATCACATTAAAAAGCTACTTTACTGGTTGCTTTAGGTCGCACGGTCCACAGCGGTGGCAGACGAAGCTCTAGGAAATGTACGGACAGTGCGGGCATTTGCCATGGAGCCTAAGGAAATAGAGTGAGTGATGAGATCAACACAGGAGAGGTTGCCACAAAATGTTTGTGTCAGGCGAGGCCATGTCATTATTTTATTTCCACTTTGATAGCAGCCAAATGAACAGTCAGTGATTTTTATTTTAGGTGGCTCTTTTGTAAGAATTTATTCACCCTGATGAAAACAGTTATGCACATGTTATGGTAGCCTCTGCCTATGGATACTTGTATTCATAAACTTCAGATGCAGAGGTAATACAACTTTATTCTTCCATTGTTCTAACTCAATACCCTGTTAACAACTGTCCGTTTCCTTCTTACTGTAGGAACCTGTTTACAGTTACAGGCTCTTCACCATAAATGTGACTGCATAAAAAGAAAACACTTGTGTTTGTGTGTAGGTTGTACAGTCAGGAAGTACTTGTGTTTGTGTGTAGGTTGTACAGTCAGGAAGTACTTGTGTTTGTGTGTAGGTTGTACAGTCAGGAAGTACTTGTGTTTGTGTGTAGGTTGTACAGTCAGGAAGTACTTGTGTTTGTGTGTAGGTTGTACAGTCAGAAAGTACTTGTGTTTGTGTGTAGGTTGTACAGTCAGGAAGTACTTGTGTTTGTGTGTAGGTTGTACAGTCAGGAAGTGGCTCAGTCGTCCACACTCAACCAGACGCTGGGAGTGGGTATTGGGGTCTTCCAGGGACTCTCAAATGTTGCCCTCAATGGTGCGTATTTCAGTTAAATGTATCAGATATGTTTTAAATGGTAATGTTGCACCCAATGTTGCATATTTCAAGTAAATATCTTATGTTGCAACATTGCCATCATTGTTGCATTAATCATATCATCATCAAAGTTAAGTGAAACAAGCTAATGTTAATTCGAGTAAAACTGGTGTTTAGTTATTCAGTTCAAGTGTTACATACTAATGTTAAGTAGACATTTGTTAATCAGAATGTTGTGTAACAAGTTAACTAATGTTAACTACAATCAAATGGGTCAATGATAGTCACATATAACAAATTAATTTTGCTCAATTGTAACAGGTTAATTCTAGCTTATAGTAACCAACTAATGGCAATAAATTAACTCGTGAAACCACCTTATGATAGGCTCAAATTGTATACTGTATACAATTGTAGTATTACTCACTTTTGTTTCTTGAGTTGTAACACTAATTGTATAATTTATTGACACATTGTTACTACCAGGTATTGTGCTGGGAACTCTCTACGTGGGAGGGATGTTAATGGCGCGGGATGAACTTCGACCTGGCGACCTGATGTCCTTCATGGTCGCTTCACAGACAATACAACGGTTTGTTCTCTTTGATATGCTGGCTTTTGAATGGAAAGAAAAGAAGTATTTACATTGCATAATTGCATAATTGCATAATTGCATAATGCATAATATATTCGACTATACACAACACTCATTTGTCTTAGTTTATTTTATATTCGACTATACACAACACTATACAGCCATATGTGAAACTGCTATTATAGTAACTAATCACATGTAATTATTTTCTACGAAGTACTTTTTTTTAGACATTATCAATTTTTTCTACAAACTAATCTTGACGTGGAGCAAAATATAATCAGCATAAGCTAAATAAAATAATTGGTGACAAAATGTTGTTCCAGATCTCTCGCCCAGATGTCGCTGTTGTTTGGTCAGGTGGTTCGTGGCATCAGCGCTGGTGCCCGAGTATTTGAGGTGATTATGTGATTTTTTTATCAAACGGTCTCAACTCTCAATCGTCTGTTTATAACTTGTTGTAATATTTGTTGTACCTACTACCTACCATGGATTAACATCATTGTCAGAGTGTTGACGTACAAAAGATCTGGTTATGAAGAACTGCCAAGTCATAGTTATCATAAATGTACATGTGTGGCAACAATAAAGCAGTCCTTAATGCAAGCAATGAGTAATTTTGTTACCATATCTAAGTATTACTATATCGATCAGTGTTTAATATGTGTGTCTACACTCTCTCGTTTATGTGTTTTATTTCTCGCACGTGATTATCAGTTTTCTCTTTGAGTGCACCACCCATAGACACCACCAACTTATGTCGTCCTAGAAGAGTATAAACTATGAAGTCACTCAAGAACAACGAACAAACATATATCTTTATTTGTTCATGGTTTTTTCTCAAGACCCTAATCCTATCTTCAACATGTCTCATTGTCATCTGTCGTATGGATCTTGATGGAGGATGTTACTGAAAACATCTGTTTCCAGTACATTGGTGTCCAGCCAAAGATGACGTTGTCAGGTGGCAAACAAATACCTTTCCATTCCTTGGTGGGGAACATTGAATTCAGGAACGTCAACTTCTGCTACCCAACCCGGCCTAACCAGGTGAGTTTGTATAGTTATTATTAATTATTACCAGATATATTCATCCTTATGTGGCTTATGTGGCTGTCAATTTTGTTTCAGATTTCTGTACCATGATCATCAAGATGAAAATGGTCTTGACCATCTAAATGAAGATATAATTTACTATGAACTAACTGCAAATTTGTAGTTATAAAGGGAAATTATTTTGTACTTTGTAAGTATACTTTGTTTAATTGCACAGTTACAATTCAATAATTTCACAGTTTTACCTGCTATTGATTATACATAAGAGTTATTTCTCATTTTCGTTTTACTGTTAGATCTTTGGTTTTATTTCAGACGGTGTTGAAAAATTTCAGTCTGCAGATACCAGGTGGCACCATGGTAGCCCTAGTTGGCCTCTCGGGGAATGGTAAGTAATTTCTAAGCTTGATGCTTTTAAGCAGCCAAGCTTTGGCAAGTTTCCAACTCATAATATCTGGCAAATTGCAAAAATGTGTTACCAACTGAACATTTACCCTACAGTCGACTGAATTTGTCGGTGATATGACTTTTGAATGCCAGAAAAGTTGACAGGAAATGTGAGATCATAGCCATGTGAAGCTGATTTTCAGAATGCAAAAGTAAAATACGTTAATTGTGTTGTTTGATGCTGTTATTAAACCTTTGTACAAAAAGTTGCATGAATGAGTCAACCAAACTCTCTTTCAACGATTGAAAGAGAGGCGCGGATAAAAAACCCGATAATATGATCGAAATATACAGTTTTCTTGTTGTAATCTTTAACCATAGCTCAAAATTGCTGTGAAAAAATTGAAATAAATCCAGCAAAAAACAAATTGAATATTTAATTCGTTGGACTTATGACTAGTTGTCAGATTTATCCAGACGAGCTGTAGCCGTTTAATAATGTTACACTAACTGTTATTTTATGGATCCTTCCTGTTACATCTGTTATCAATCCCACCAACGTACATAAGCCAGCCAACTTTTAGTACAGTAATAAAACATGGCTAATCTGCAGGGTGGTCCATGTTGCAGGGAAGTCAACAGTAGCAGCCCTGTTGGACCGGCTCTATGATGTTGACTCCGGCCACATATTATTGGATGGGCATGACATCAAAACTCTGGATCCATCCTGGCTGAGGGGCAAGGCAATTGGCTTCATAAGTCAGGTACAGCTAACTTGTGAACACATCAGTTAATCAATATGTTTATTTTGTTGTCTTCATCGGTCAGATACAGCTGACTTGTTTATGTCACACATTTACGAGCAAACAGAAAGAAAAGAGAAAATAGAGAGAGAGAATAAAGTGAGTAATATAGCCATTGCAGATGGATTGATTTAAAATTGTACTTCACTGAGAATGTTTGTAGGCTTATACTTAATTATCCTCATGACAATAAGCACAACAAATTCATGCAGACACAATTATTTATTGTCTTTTTAGACATATAAGATCTAAAATGTGCACGAAATCAATGACAGAAGTACTTGTGGGAAATTATCATATGTTGATACAGTATATCTTGGATGTATACTTACTTGCAAGACCCATTGCTTTAACACCGGCAGTGTTTCCTGACGCAGGAGTAACACTGCTGTGATGTGTATGTTTGGGTGACAGGTGTGTATATGTTTGGGTGACAGGTGTGTGTGTTTGGGTGACAGGTGTGTGTATGTTTGGGTGACAGGTGTGTGTATGTTTGGGTGACAGGTGTGTGTGTTTGGGTGACAGGTGTGTATATGTTTGGGTGACAGGTGTGTGTGTTTGGGTGACAGGTGTGTGTGTTTGGGTGACAGGTGTGTATATGTTTGGGTGACAGATGTGTGTTTGGGTGACAGGTGTGTATATGTTTGGGTGACAGGTGTGTGTGTTTGGGTGACAGGTGTGTGTATGTTTGGGTGACAGGTGTGTATATGTTTGAGTGACAGGTGTTTTCTGTTGTTGTTGCAGGAACCTGTGTTGTTTGCCACAAGTGTGAGAGAAAACATCCGCTACGGTCGGCCTGAAGCGACAGACCACGAGGTGGGTGTCCGTCCAGGTGTCTTCAGTCTCCCTCATCTGTCTTGTCCTGTTTAGTCCTTTCGGCTGACGGTCCAGTGAACTTATGGCATCACTCTGTATCTCCCATGCACAGTCCACCATTATATTATCTTCCATATTTCAGAAACAGTTGAGGATCTAGTTTTACAATTTGGTCAAGACATCTTCAGGCACTGCTACTAGCCAGCCACGAAAATGTTTATTTGATTGGATCATTCTGAAGGCCCTAAAACATGTAACAAACGTTTTTCATAACGCCTACCTGGGGATGTAACTTTTTCTCTAATTTTGTGTAGGCATATCGTAGGGTACATAGATAGTACACAAGACATTTTTATTTTATGGTATGTTTCTAAGGGCACCTCAAAGAGCTGTGTAGTATTTGAGATTGCTTCACTGAACCCAACTCTAGAGACTAGGAGGCCTGCCATGAACCATGGCTAATTGATAAATGACAGTACCTGCGTATTGAAGGCTGCCACACGAAGGCCAGATGGTCTGCCTGGAAAGCATAACTAACTGATGTTCCATCTATGGCAGGCCAGTGACAACTGTTTCAGCAGGTTTTAATTAAGGCAAAGAATTAAATCTTTTCAAATTGATAATGTTCAAAATTTTATCTTAGAATTCTGATTTATTAAAAAGGTGTCTGATAGTCAACATTTTGAAATTGCTGAAGTATATAATGGTACATAAATTTACATAAAAACACCCGTAATTGTACCTGTAATCCTGTTTTTGTTATTGCTACAGGTGGAAGAAGCTGCCAAGTTGGCAAACGCCCACGACTTTATTTCGTCGTTCCCCGACGGCTACAACACAGTCCTGGGTGAGCGGGGAGTGACAGTGTCGGGTGGGCAGAAACAAAGGATCGCCATCGCCAGGGCTCTTATCAAGAAGCCAAGTATTCTCATTCTTGATGAAGCCACCAGGTGAGAACAGCGGCATCTCTGCTAATTTGCAGCGATTTAAAACTATTTTTAATCACATTTATGATAGCGAATGAGATGATTTATACAGGCCATCGAAAATCCTACTGGACGATTTTACAGAAGCTTACAATTAATTTATTAACTTATTTATGAAATAAATATGTGTACAAATATAAATGGTTTCTGCTGTATGTTTCATTGAATGAGGTTGTTTCCATCTGGTCAGAAAGTTCCTGGGTTAAATGTGTATGGCACTGTACAAATCTGACTTATGAAAAGTTCCACAGTTCAAATTTTATATAGTTATTTAGAGTAAAACTCAATACAAACTGCTACTCTTTTAAAATGCTTATCCATTTAAAATAACTGTCCCTTGAAAATGACCGTCTCATGAAAATTTCAATCCATGAAAATTATATTCTCACAAAAAATGTATGCCCGTTAAAAGTGGCATCCATTGAGAATGACAATATCAGTTAAAATAGTAGTCCTATGCAAATATCACCCTTCGAAAAATGGCCATCTGCTAAGGACAGATACTTTTAAACATTATGTTACCTGTCTGAAACAATATGGTACATATATGTAAACATAAACACCACTTTTGTCAATTTGTTACAATTGTGCCTGTAATTACAAGGAGCTAATCATTTTATTTTCAGTGCATTGGATGCTGAATCTGAGAGAATCGTTCAAGAAGACCTTAGACAGTGTTGTCAAAGGTTTGTACTCGATAAGCATATTCTACACACAGCTGCATGTTAAACATTAATCTTTGGTGTATGTTATTAAAGAGAGTCTCTGTCTGTCTGTTTTGGTGTACATATGATACGTTTTTTAATATATTTTATATATATATATATATATATATTATATATAACAGATCCATTAAAGAGCATCATGTGTACAGTTTTGTGTATGATAAAATTTTTTTTAAAATATACATGTATATATATATATATATATATATATATATATTTTAATATATATATATATATATATATATATATATATATTATATAACAGATCCATTAAAGAGCATCATCTGTACAGTTTTCTAAATTTTACCAACACTTTGAAATGACATGTCATAACAAACTATGACTGCTTAACATTTTTGTAAATCTTTGTGACTCATATTTTGATGGAGACTTTGTTTCCCTGACTTAAACAGGATTCTTCTTTCACAAAGCTGTACTGACTGGTGGCTGACGAATGATTGCATGGCATTTCTGGCATCGTTGCCAAGCAACAAACACCTGTATGGCATTTTGTGTAAAGCTAACTTATGTAGTGATTTTACGGTACCGCAGAGCGGCCAACGAAGTTGCCATCGAGATCTGCACGTTTGTATCGTGAATTTTCTTCATTACAGGAATGGAAGTGATTTTATTTTATAACGTAGTGTATGTATATGTATGTTTGGTGGGTGGTGGAGGTCATTTTCATGGTTGGGTCAATCCAACCCAGTCGTCACGCATCCGCACTGTGTCTGTGACTGTCCCAACGAATTAACTGGACTACTGTTTCAGTTCTGGTCGATTCAAAGGGTAACAAAAAGACAGCTTACTGATACTGTCTTTCACTGTACTGTTGCTACAAGCTGTATGAGGAACAGTGTGGCATATTGCTGTCGCGATTTTGTTGTAAACCGACGTAAGGCACTTTTAGCGAACCGCTTGGCTCTCTGTTATGACAGTTGAACCAGCAGATGACTTTATGACCTAATATGTTTCCAAAGTGCAGATAGAAGCTAGGCTTTGATTGGTTGCATGAACCAAGATGGGCCTGTTCACGGTGTCGGTGATTTAGCTAGATTTACCCATTTTAATACCACTTTCTGAGGAAACTACTAATGTGAAAAATTTGATTGTAGATGCAAATGGTTAGCTTGTGTAAACTCTTTTAGGTGCATAACACCAACCATTGCCTGTTTTGCCCTTTAAGTCATCTACTGTTACCATGGCGACGTTTCAGACTACACAGTGCTGGTGATTGCTCATCGACTCAGCACGATTAGAGAGGCTCATAACATCGCAGTCGTATCAAAGGGAGAAATTGTCGAGGTATGTTCTACTGCTTAGTTGCCTAGGCAACATGTCCCACATGTGAAGGGTGATCTTGGCCTGAAATATATCGCCCTAGCACTTGTACAGGGGTGAGATCCAGGTTCTGTCGCACCCTAGTTACCCTGTCCTACTCCCTCTTAATAACCAGGTCGGACATTTAAATATTGTTCTTCTATTTCATGTAAATGATTGAAATAATGCCAGCCCGATCACCTGTTGGCATCTGTTTTAAGGGGTGGTCCAATAAGTTCATTGTTATGTTGGGGAGTTTTGGCGCTGTTTGGCTGCTACCCAATATCGTGTGGTAACTTTCCTCAGAAACTGAACTGTGGGTAATGGGAATGTTAGGTGAGTCACATCCTGAACAAGACTGACACCAGTTGTTTAATGATGAATATTCCTTATGGGCACTTTATCTTAGTGAAATAGTTACCAGGGGTATCGGTTCAGCTATGCAACTTACATGATGAATTGGAATGTAGTCTGGTGTTGACTCATATAGTGCCTAAAAACTGCCTATATATACAATAAAATGAAATATGGCAAATAAATATAAGATATACATTGTACATCATTTGTTCTTTAAAATGTTTTTTAATATAATAAATAAATAGAGACAAAATTAAAATAATAGATTATCTATTTAACAATAATTGTGGTGTAAACTAGTTAATAAATATGTATGTATATGTCCTTTAAAATTGTTTAAAAAAAAAAATATATAAATTATCTTCTAAAAATATAATTTAAATTAGTAAACATACATTATATGAGGACTAAAATATCATTTAAAATTATATTATTTACAATTGAATGCGTCCAATTTTGAAAAATATGTTTATACAATTATTAAGTTAAGCTAAAATTTCAGGAGAAAAGAAGATATTATTATCACATGTGACAATTTTATTGTTGAAGAAATGTACCAGCAGTAACTAGAATGCTGCAGTGTAACTGGGACGATGAAGAAATTAGAATAACCATAAGAACGGAACATGTTCCAGATGGGTAGTCACATTCAACTGAAGACGCGCAAGGGGGCGTACTGGGACCTGATCAAGAAGCAAGAAAGTGAGGGGTCATCACCCAATGAGGAACCAGCCACGGGAACGTCAAAACCGTATCGGTTTTTCAAGCAGGGCTGATTGTGTTGCACCACAACTGAATGGAGATTTATCTTGAATGAACTTGCTCATAATTGTTAAAGATATTGAAATATTAGCCATTCCTACATAGATGCAGATGGCTGAATGCAGCTCTTCTGCAGCCACCTCCGAGTGACCGGTGACGGGTACATTTGTCATCAATATGGAGCAGTACTAATGTACACACTGCAGGAATCGTGTCACTAGTTTCATCAACAACATGCCACATATTTGTATGTATACATGATTTTTCTCAAGCAGATTTTGTGGTGATAATAATACAATTATGAGAATGAAATACATGTTTATTTATCAGTTTGTGACATTTTGATAAGATTGCAAGTGGATTGGAAACCATATTTTTCACCTGTTTGGTCCACACAGATGCAATGACACAGTATATGTTATAGGCAGGAGTCCGAGTTGGTATTATTTCTGATCTCATCATTCCAATGCATATACACACCACGTGTCATAGGTATTTAAATGACTACTAGGAAGTTTATTTATGTGAATGTAGATAATAACAATCATGTAGTAAACTGTAAGGTACATGATTATTGGTCTTGTCCCTGAATCAGTCATGGAGATATTTCAACTATAAAATTATGTAATGTAATCCAGTATACAAACCCTATTTGTTCAGTATTGTATGAAAAGCCGAGATTGTTAGCTCATCGGTTAGCTCTCACCAAACCTATTTGTAAATTACTAAATACTGTGACGCTTAAACAATAAATTTTATGTACTCACATTAAATATTTGTACATCTATCGTCATGCATTCAAGGCAACCTCAGAAGTAGTGTGAAATGCTATGGGGCTATTTTTGCACAAGGTTTTCCCAATTGTGTCAATTTACATTATTATGCAATGATAGTATGGTGTAATATAGTATACAGTGTCATACTATCATTATTTCTGTGTGCATTGTTTTTGCGTTAATTGCAATAATATAACATTATACAATGTTCACCTCTCCAATGTTTTTGTTTTCTGTGAAGAATTTCTCTCTATTTGTACTTGGTTTAAAGTTACAATAAATTGATTGGCAGTTCTGAAGTAAGACCTTTAACCCAGTAGGCTAGTAACCTAGTGTATGCCTCCCTCATGCATCACATTTGTGATCATAACATCAGACTGCAAGAGATTTCTACAGACCACTTGGCCAACACATTGTACAAAGTAATAAGGCTTGCAGTTCACACGTATTCCATGACCATCCTAAATTAACCTCATTCTACAATCAGTAAATACACTTGTGTCTACCAGTACTCCAGCAGCAACAATATATAGGACATGCAATATCATTTGGCATCACCCAAACTGATTCATTCATCAGAAGCAGACTAAATGTTATTTTCACATAGCATATGTACAGTGAAAACAGTTCTGTAACAACCACATAAAGAATGCCATTATAAAACATGTAAAAGCGCTGCAGGTAAAGCTGACAAATACACATTGATGATCTGATCACTTTTTATTGGCCAACAGTCATATTAAATTTCACAAATATGGTGCATTAAAACCAAGTTTCGACAACAAAATCATGTAAGTAATACTTGCTAATCTGAGATATCCGACTGTAAACCACAAACATTACATAACTGAATCTTAAACCGAGTAACATGACAATACTGATAAAGCCTGCCAACTATTAAATATGTTATGCGAGTCAACAGTTCAGCCCTGAATATTTCTTGTGACTTGCAACATTTCTGTATTGTTGGGCTGGACTTTGGAAGATGGAGGGAGACTGCTATTGGACATCACAAACAAATATTCGGGAGATTAGCTTATTTTCCATATCTCACAACAATCTGGGGACTCCCGGAAAATCTGGGACAGTTGGCAGGTACACCAACACATAGATAATATCCATTAGATGGTGCTTCTAATGCAACTTACTTGCATAGTATGATACACATTGCACATCTCGTAAATATCAGTGCTACTTTATTGAGATACATAAATAATCGTATATCAAAAAAGATCGACCCTATAAAAGCCATTACAAATAATTTATAATATCTTGACGTATACTGGTGATACAGGCAAGATCCTTATCACAGCTAACACGAATATATTTTAGCTATGCCCTGATCCATTTAGTACCCAAAGACATTACCCTATCCATGTCATGTAAATAATTGCACCACGAGATTAGACGTAGCCTGTATCTGCACAACAACAATATTAGGCAGAGAAAAAACACACACATCCACGATTTCTTCAAGAATACATATTCAACCACATGAAAACATTGTGCAACAATGACTTCAAGTATGAATGGTCAACTATGTGACAACTTTGTGCAAGAACCTTTTGCAACTGACGCGATGATCGATGAATTAGTTACAACATAAAATAAACAACATTCCTACTGTGTCCACTATTGACAAGGCAAGGTCCAGTCCAGACTGTTCGGGACACAACATCAAAGGATCCAGAAATATTGTCAACACTGCCCACAGACATTACTTTGCCAAACATTTGTCTGATTTGTGGCCACTACATTGACCAACTTGCTAGGATGATAACACATACATGTTAAGTCTCCCGCATTCAGCGGGAGACTCCCGCAATTACAGGAAATCTCCCGATCTCCCGCGCGGGAGAAACAATCTCCCGCAATTTCATCTAAACATAAGTGAAAAAAATTGCGGGAACATCCGGCTCTTTCCGGTTTTCAGTCCACCCAAAACAAACAAATTGTACGTAATTTACCTTACTGGGTGCGGATAATTGGTTTATTTCTGGCTGGGCATTGTCTCAAGTGTTTTTCACAGTCGCCTCACAATGAATAGCAATGCCAGTTAACTAATTGCAATCGAGTCTGAGACTGAGCTAATGCTCACAGACACCGCCGGCGCTCGCAGGCGCGGACAACGATTTGAACAATGACCTGAATTGGAATTATTTAAATCACATCTTACTGTGATGACTGAACATTAAAAACAGTCTAATAAATACCTGAGTACAAGACCTACACCTTGCCTGTCGCTGACATTGTTTATCAGCTTTATAGAAATGCCGCGAGCCGCTTCGATACCATATTATCGCCCACTGCGTACGTTCCAGTCTTGTAGAACAAACTGCAATCCGTTTACATCTATACAAATAATGTCCATCCATACATCTACATTACATGTGCATGTTTGTAAATGTATGTACCTTTGCTAAGCGCTTTATTATTTGAGTACATTTGATATGTAAATGAAAAACATCCTTAACAGACGAAAACATGCTTATTTAAATATCTCCAATCGGGCCTGTGTCACCATGGCTCAGTCCAGCTCATGAAAATGAATTCCATATTCAAGTTTTACATGTAAAGACTATGTTAGTTGTGTAACAAAATATCATGTAGATGCTGCTGCTTTTCATGCAAGGGATTCTTTGCAACCTATGATACATATCAGAAGATGAACAAATATGCCAATGTTAGGCCTATACCTAGAACACAAGAAGTAAATTACTGAACATTATACTATTTATTGTTCTATCACCAAGGCTAAGCCTTCTTTTTAATTCACGAGGGCCAAACAGCAACACATCATTTTTTATATGAGATTACCAGAGAATTTATTATATTTGTGGTATTATATAGTGATAATAAAACATATATGTTAATATTGAATATTGTTCATGGCTCCAAGAATGGTTTTGCTCCAGAGTAAGTTAATTCATAAAACAATATCTATGTCAATATCTTAATCAGTGGAATGTATTCCTTTTTGTATTATATTCTTTGCATTTATGGTTAAAAGCCTAATTTACATATAATAGCCCCATTTTCCAAGAGCCTCCGATTTACGTATAAAATACCGTTTTCCCCCGACACCCTCCGATTTACGTATAAATCTCCCACATTGGCATTTCCAAAACTTAACATATATGGATAACATGATGTAATAATGTTTCTCTCTTTGCCTCTAAGCTGTGTGCTTGCACACGTGTGATCGCAAGGACTTGAGACGCGAGAAGCATTTATTACAGGAATCACATTTGTAGGGTTTCTCGCCAGTGTGAGTGCATATATGTGTCTGTAAATTACTATTCAGTGCGAAACATGAGCCGCAGTAATCACACAGGTTTCTCCCGTGTGAATGCGAATATGTGACCGTAACATACGAAGTAGGCACCACAGATATCACACTTGCAGGGTTTCTCGCCAGTGTGAGTGCGCATATGTGTCAGTAAACCATTATTCTGTGAGAAGTGTTTGCCACACATGTCACACTTGTAAGGTTTCTCACCAGTGTGTGTACGAATATGTACCTTCAAAGTACTACTAGCTCTAAACTTTTCCCCACAAGTGTCACATTTGTAAGGTTTCTCTCCAGTGTGAGTGCGCATATGTCTCTGTAAACGACCACCCGCCGCGAAACAGGCACCACAGGATTCACACTTGTAAGGTTTCTCCCCTGTGTGAGTGCGCATATGTTTCGGTAAAGTACTATTCTGTGCGAAATATGAGCCGCAGAAATCACACTTATAAGGTTTCTCCCCTGTGTGAATGCGAATATGTGACAGTAACATACTATTCCATGCGAAGCAGGCACAACATATATCACACTTGCAGGGTTTCTCTCCAGTGTGAGTGCGCATATGTGTCTGTAAACCATTATTCTGTGAGAAGTGTTTGCCACACATGTCACACTTGTAAGGTTTCTCACCAGTGTGTGTACGAATATGTACCTTCAAAGTACTACTAGCTCTAAACATTTCCCCACAAGTGTCACATTTGTAAGGTTTCTCTCCAGTGTGAGTGCGCATATGTCTCTGTAAATGACAACCCTCCGTGAAACATGCACCACAGGATTCACACTTGTAAGGTTTCTCCCCTGTGTGAATGCGAATATGTGACCGTAACAAACTATTCTGTGCGAAGCAGGCACCACAGAAATCACACTTGCAGGGTTTCTCTCCAGTGTGAGTGCGCATATGTATCTGTAAACCAATATTCTGTGAGAAGTGTTTGCCGCGCCAGTCACACTTAAAAAGTTTCTCACCTGTATGGGTGCGGACATGTGTCTTAAAATTACCTCTAAATCTAAATGTTGACCCGCAAATATCACACTTGAAGGGTTTTTGCCCGGTGTGGGTACGGATATGTGTCTTCAAAGTATTGCTAATTTTAAAAGTTGCACCACAAATGTCACATTTGTAGCGCTTCTCACCTGTGTGAATGAGTAGGTGTGCCTTTAAAGTACTAGCAGCTAAAAAGCTTGCACCGCAAGTGTCACATTTGTAGTGTATCGCATGTGTGTGGTTGTTCATATGGATCATCAAGTTACGTTTTTGTGCATAACTTGCATCACACCTGTCACATTTGTAACGTTTCTCACCTGTGTGAGTGCGCATGTGTTCTTGCAACGCAGAACTCCGTGCGAAGTGCGCCCCACATGTGTCACATTTGTAGGGTTTCTCACCTGAGTGACAGCGCATGTGTGACTGCAAGCTAATTCGCAGTGAAAAATGCCTTTCGCATATATCACATTTGAAGCGTTTCTCACCTGTATGTGTGAGCATATGTGTTCGTAATGTAGTATTCTGTGCAAACTGAGCACCACATGTGTGACATTTGTACGGTTTTTCACCAGTATGGGTACGGATGTGTTTCTTGAAATTATCAGCACGTGTAAACTGTGCTCCACAAATTTCACATTGTAATGGTTTGTTACCTGTATGACTGTGAATATGGGTTGCTAAACTACTTGAGTATGAAAAACGCTTTCCACAGGTGTCACATTTAAAGGCTTTCTCATCGGTATGAGTGCTCATGTGTATCTTTAAGCTACATCTCTGTAAAAACTGTTTGCCACACGTGCCACATTTGTAATGTTTCTCACAGGTATGCACGCGCAAGTGTGCCATCAAAGATTTACTGCATATAAACGTTGCTTCACAAATTTCACATTTAAAAGGCCTCTCAATAGGATGGACACGCCAGTGTGATTTAAAAGATTTGCTATGCCAAAACTGGGCTCCACAAGTTTCACATATACATCTTGACTTCTCACCAGTGGACATATCTGTGTCCAGATCACTGACCATTGTGTCAGAAGTATGGCCGACAGACATCACGCTTAAGATAGTTTCTCTCCTTGACATGTGCTTTAAGCCTCGACTCTACAGTCTACACAAGCTAAAAGCCACACTTCTTGGATGCCACATTTAATAGGGTTGTCCCTGAGTGATACTTTCTCTCTCTTTTATGTGAACACAGCCTGTCTGGTTTCTCTCCGGGCACGTGGCGACACTTGCTTATTGTTTTGCTGTTTGAGAACTCTCATTGGACGAGTGTTTTCAGCTTTGCTACTTCATTGTAGACACAACGGCTGTTGATTGTAATGGATCCGAAATAAAACCAGTCATTAGAAGCAGATCTATGCCATCCAGCAAGTTAGTTTACATTTGATCAGAATTATGTATCTCCTCACGTAACTTAACAAACAACAGATTATGGCCTTTATCTCTGTGGATAGACGTTTCCGAGTCAGTTGTCACTGTGATGTATTTAGCAGTAACAAGATTCCCTAGCACTGGTCGGTCTATCATTGTATGAGTAAAATACTAATTACGACTATAAACTGAATGTTTCGATATGTAATTTTTTGTGTGTACCTATAACATATAAAGTATTTGAAAATTATTTGAAATACCTTCCATTGTATTTGTACTTAAATACTTTTTCATTTAAAAGTATTTGTAACTGTATTTGTATTTGAATCCCTCAAGAGTATTTGTATTTAAATACATCTTGATGTATTAGATCCCATGTCGGTTATGAAAACTGAAATAGATCACAAAGGCACAACATTTTAATCCCACCCCAAGCGTTTCTAACCTACACGGATTAAAAGAAATTTGGTTTTTGTAACTGAACATTGGCCTAGTTGATAAATTAACTTGGCCTGTACACTGAAGAGTTACACTGTTTCAGCATGATCCAGATGGATACCATCCAGATATAGGTTGTGTGTTCACGTGTATGAGGCAACAATCATTTGCTTCCTTGGGATCTTTTGTGTAATCTGGTCACCCTGACTTCCAAGCGATGTTCCACAGGTTGTTATTTTTGGTGCGTGTGAGGCAATGTCGTCTTTTCAAATTATATTTAAAAAATGTAAATAGTGAATGAATAAAAACAATTGAATAAAAACAATTCGCTGTCCATAAATATTGTGTTGGTGAATGTAGGATTAGTTTGGTGCCCATTATCACTGCCGCTGTTTGAACAGCTACCTAGGTGGGATCATTTTGCTGAAACGTGCAGCTGAGGAGAAAATAGACTGGATATTTCACTGGTAAATGTGATGTTGACAAGACCATTTATGACTTTGTACACTGATACAGCTTTTGCAGGCTTTGTTATCTTATTCTGCTTCTAATCTTTTGGAAACTTAAGCGTGGCACCTGTCGATGTTCTAACTCTGTCCATACTCTAAAGTCATGGAAAATCCGCCTGGCGGCTTTCCTCTGTACCATCTCGAAGTCAGACTTGAGCTTCATCTGGTGGGGGTCCCATTCCAGCGCTCTGCCTCTGAGGCTGAGCCCTTTAATTAGTAGTTAGCTCAGATGGACAATTTAATTGCAGCCCTGATACATGCAAAACTAAAGGAGATGTGGGTGCACAAATATACATAGAATAGATGCAGAGAAATAGCTTGTCCAAATAGTTTTGTATAGAATTAATGAAAGAATGAATTCCCCGAAGATGATTGATAATGCCTGTAATATCGCCCAACCACATTATCCATGACCATAAATGACAAACTTACCCATGATCAATTATTTAGAGCACATTTCTTCTGCTTCTTAAAAGCAGTTTGCAGTCTGTATGTCACTAAATGTACGTGTAAAATCATGCTTAGGGCCTTCTCTGCCAATTTTAAAAGTTCAGTTCGACAATTTAATACCCTTCTTGACATGTTTCACGCAAAAAAAACGCTCCACAATGTTATATGATTTGTCAAGGTTTGGCATATCAAGGTAATAAAATCCGTATTCACAATTTGAGCCATCACTGTCATTAACAACGTCAATTCACTTTAGATGTGTTCGCCATGCATCTCTTTCTTTTCAGGTATATTCTTCATCCCTTTCTCTTCACCAACATTCATAACCTATATCTATCTCATATATACTCTCTCTCTCTCTCTCTCTCTCTCTCTCTCTCTCTCTCTCTCTCTCTCTCTCTCTCTCTCTCTCTCTCTCTCTCTCTCTCTCTCTCTCTCTCTCTCTCTCTCTCTCTCTTTCTCTTCTCTCTCTCCAGCCACGCTCTCGCCACATTCGGTTGTGGACACCACCTCTCTCTTAATTTCTCTCTCTATTCCACTCCTCCTATATATATATATATATATATATATATATATATATATATATATATATATATATATATATATATATATATATATATATATATATATATAAGACGACTCAGTGTCATCCATGAAGACTTTGACTCCTGTCTCGCTCTCGAACAGTTGCTGAATCTTGGCATGGAATATTTCTGGTGCATAGTTGATCCCATATGGAAGTCTTTTGAAGGAGTATCGGCCGAAAGTCGTAGCGACTGTACATAGCTGTGTACTCTCTTCGTCTAGCTGAATTTGGTAGAACTCTTGTGATGCGTCCATTTTGGTGAAGTACCTTGCATCTGCCATCTCACTGAGGATTTCAGACCTGTGTGGCAGGTGGTAGTGTTCTCTTCTGATGGACTCTCAGGTCACCGTTGGGCTTCTCCACTATCACCAGTGGCAGCACCCAATCCGTTGGTCTTTCGGCTTTGACCAGCACCTCTGTCTGAACCAGTCTGTCAAGCTCTTTCTTCAACTTCTGCTTCTG
The DNA here is from genome assembly GCA_025642075.2 of Ridgeia piscesae. NCBI lineage: Eukaryota > Metazoa > Annelida > Polychaeta > Sabellida > Siboglinidae > Ridgeia > Ridgeia piscesae. The sequence continues at coordinate 533,343 of JAODUO010000008.1, read as the reverse complement.
AGACTGCGGGACTTTCCTCGCCGGATACACAGAGGGTACATAGTTTTGTCGCAGATGTATCTTGCATGTCCCTTCCAAACAGCCTAGTCCCTTGAAGATATCCGGGTACTATTTCTTTATTTCTGCACTTGTCAGCACCCCATTTTCTTTAACTGTGCAAACTTTCCGTACGCCACACTCTCTTGTCACCAAGCCCAGTCGCTCACTGTCGCTGGCACATATGAGTGACTGTCTTCCTTTGGAAAAAACTACAAATTGTAGTCTAGTATCTTTCCCATGTGGTTGACTGTAGCAATGCATATTCCAAGAGTTTCGATGTTTTCTTCATTGTACGTTTTCAGCTTGGGACGTCGCTCTGTCAGTAGTTTTGGATTACTGGCAAGCCCCTCGCTTAGACTCAGTATATTCACCTGGGCACCGCAGTCTACTTTCAACGGCACAAAACTGTCACATACTGTCAACAAGGCGATCCATTCACACTGTTGTGTGTTGTTGTGTATAGCTGACACAAAGAAACCTCCTTCGTCGCCAGTGCTGTCATTGTCTACACCGACAACTTGCACTCTTCGCGTCAAACACTTTGATTAGTGATTTCTGCCGCCACATTTGTCACAAGTGGCGCCCCATGCCGGACACTCTCTCAACTTGTGAGCTGTCCCGCAACGTTTACATTGTTTCTTTTTAGGTGTCAGGGCGTTTCTTGTTGCTTGTTCCACTACAGGGACTTTTTTTTCTTAGGTTCATTTTTTTCAGTTTTCGAATCATGTTCACACTTGCACTGTTTTCTGCGCCAGTTAACACTTTCATTTGCGCTTGCGCGGCTTCGTTTGCTTTGCAAATGTCTATTGCCCGCTCTAACGTTAGCTCTGAGTCTCTGAGTAACCGTTCATTTATTTTGGAGTCTCTGATGCCCACTACCACTCTATCACGTATCAGGCTATATTCAGCGACCCAAATTCACATGACTTCAGCCTTAAGTCCGTGGTAAAACTATCTTCGTCTCACCTTAATCACCTTGTACTCGGGTGTGAAACACGTATCGCTCGTAAATGACGTTTTTCGCGGCACGCAGAACTCGGTGAACTTTCTCACGACTGTGTTAAATTGTTCTGCTGTTTCCGCCGGGACGGCTGGTTGATTACCTACTGCCGCTTTGGCAGGTTCGTACGTGAATGTACGAAACACTTCTTGTGCCTCGGCTCCAGCAACTGTCAACAAGATGGCAACCTTCTTCTTGTCTTCCGATCCGTCCTCTCCGACAGCTGCCAAATACCATCGAAAACGCTCCAGGAACCTTTCCCACCGATCAGCCAGGTTACCACCGGCTATTTTCAGTTCATGTGTGGCTTCAGTTTGTCCATCTTTTCGGTTCTTTTATTTTAAACGCCAATTCCTGGTACCATGTATCATAAAACAACACGTGTATCAACTTTTACCCTAGTCCACAGTGCCTTTATTACCTCAGTCTTGTATTACCGTAAAGTGCTGTATTTAACACCATGATAATCTCATTACATGTGCAAGTGATATCACCAGAAGGATACAAACAATCTAAAACTCATTAAGACCGCACCTATACTGTTTACGTGCAACCAGTGGGGGTAAATTCCAGCACCCTCAGGGTGACCGTGATGTGCTGGCTCAAAGCAATTCTCCATATATGATGAAAGCCCTTATAACAAAATAATTGCTTAAAACATCTATCCAAGATTAGGTCAGTTAATCCACAGTCTTCCACTTTACAATGTGGTACAATTAGGAAGAGGAAATAATACCGTAAAAGTATTATTGAACAAGTTGACACTCACCAACATTAAATGTCTCCTTGTTGTTTGAAACCCGAGCCAGCCTAGCACACAGCTGCTGTACCAAGGCTGGGTAAAACACACGTGACAAGTGTCACATACATAGTGTATCTCATAACGTTAGAGTAACTGGCTAATCGATGATTCTAATAATTTAAATGTAATTATAATCAATACTTGCTACTTAAATCATGAATACGAAGTTTCACAAAAATAAACACTGTAACAATATCCATCGCCACTGGTGCTGCCGCATTGTGGCTGGTAGCGACATTAAGGTGACAATTAAGATATGTACTGTCTTTTAATTAGCCTGTCAATGCATATTATAATATAATTATGAATATAATGCATGCGTTCAAACTACTACCTTATATAAATGATAAACTTACCCGTCATCAATTATTTTAGAGTACATTTCTTCTGCTTCTTAAAAGCAGCTCGCAGTTACTAAATTTGTATTGCCTTTCACTGCCAATTTTTAAAGTTCAGTGCGACACTTGGCGAAGTTAATAGTGCTGCCACCTGGTAGCAATTGTTGAGGACTTGCCGGTGAAGTTGGTCTCTCTCTCTCTCTCTCTCTCTCTCTCTCTCTCTCTCTCTCTCTCTCTCTCTCTCTCTCTCTCTCTCTATATATATATATATATATATATATATATATATATATATATAATATATATATATATATATATATATATATATACATACATACATATATAATATATATATATTAAAATACGATATGTCGGATTGAAGTCTCCATTTTTCCTATAGCAGCAGTTTGAAACAATTATTACATGAGGTTTCTTAAGGTACATGGCCCACCATTTGGGATATGGGCCTTACATACACCCTTGACTTCTTGTAACTACAATACTTTTATGTCGCTACTGTAGTCCTCAACATATTCTTCGCTGAACTCAACAGCAGTTATAAATGATGTACATACCTTGATGATCTGGCAGAACCCTAATGCTGGCCGTATGATGCTGCCAGCGAGAAACATGTTATCTGCCTTCTTCTACAGCCCACATGTAAGTCTTACGTCCTATTTCTGAGAGTTACATATAAGTTTGTCTATATTATAGTTCAATGCATTTCTAAAATATCACAAAACCAGCTGAACATATAAAATGAAATCAATGTGTGTGCACACAACATGTAGTGTTTGCATAAGGAACACCAGCAGTGTATGAACCTGCCATATATAACACTGAACCGATATTACCCTAAACTATGCAAGTGAACAAAATGGTTTAGAGAAACATTTGACTGTGTTTTTGCGTTAAAACACAGTATTCTAACTGCAATCAGTCACAACTGTATTTTATCTTGTTAAAGGTCACAACCGGTCTGGCGCACCGGGCTTTGGGACAGGTGCGTCAAGCGGAAGTCGGTCAGTTGTGAGGGAAGAAGGCTGTGACTTTCATCGCCAGAGAACGTTGTAAGGAGCAACTGATGCGGTGGCCGAGCCTTAGTAGTTACATTAGCTTGTACTATAGGCGGTATGTACCAAGTGTCTCCCATTTCCTGATTCCCGCTCGGTCTTTTTCTTTTCTTTTCTTTTTCTGTCAAATATTTTTTCAACTATATCATATTAACTAATTTCAAGAATTGTAAGATTGTAAGACGGTTTTAATTATTAAAACATATTTTCTGTTGTTTAAATTGCAAACAACAACTCAGTTTCACAATAACCTTTAGTTAATTTGTTGTACGTACGAAAAAGAAGTATTATTGAAAGATACATAAATGCTTGAACTATTATTTCTTATATTACAAATGTGGAGCGTCCACGCCTTAGTATATGTCGCCTTGTGTGTAGCTACAAGGCAACGTACTTAATTATATCTTGGAATTATATGTTGTCTTTAGATATATATATTTGTTTTAATATTGACATATTTTATGATTCATTTTTGTTCATTCAATAATAATAGTAATTCTATATTTCGTATATCGCGCTTATCCAAATAACTGTTTTGGTTGGTATATATATATATATATATATATATATATATATATATATATATATATATATAGCCTAAATATATCTATATATAACACGTTCTAAAATATGGTATTTTTTTAATTTAAAATAAAGTAAGAAATATATATATATATATATATATATATATATATATATATATATATATATATATATTTCTTACTCTTATTTTAAATAAACAAAATTACCATAAGTTTTCACATAATTTATGTTGTTACCTGTCAAATTAATGATGGTGACGCCAACGACACCCGCACGCATTCGCAAGCACATACGCACGCACGCACGCACGCACGCACGCACGCACGCACGCACGCACGCACGCACGCACCACACACACACACACACACATACATTTGCACTCAAGCACGCACAGATGGATACACAAACAATACATACAATGCACTAACTGAAATGCACGCACGAATTTATTTCACATAATTATAATAGTTTGCTAACTTCGGTTTAACCGCTTGCAGTAATTACAGTTCGATGGTTATATATATATATATATATATATATATATATATATATATATATATATATATATATATATAAATATACACTTTGCTCAATACACATAATCGTTCCGTTGTGTCAGTTCTCAACGGCGATTCACACAATCACTGTCCGTATCGAGGCCATCATAACACCTTCGTCTCGCTGACGTCGGGGTCTCCTACAAGCGCTGCCGCCTGGGGCTCGGTGGGGTACTGCTCGTTGTAGAGATCCCACAGCTCGGCCAGTAGCTCCGCGACCACCACCTCGTCCTTGTTAAGTCCGATGAGCCGCAACAGGAAGACGCCGTCCTGGCGCAGGTAGTTGATGACGAATGGCCGACATCGCTTTCGTTCAGACATCCCCTTCAGTTTCCCCATTGTCAGTAGGTGCAGTTTCACGTAGCGCACCCGGTCGCCCTGGAAGGCGACGCGCATGAACCAGTTGACGGCGCTGAAGGCTGTGCACAGAACGATGAGCACGACCCAGAACCAGAGGAACAGGTAGATGCGCTCGTTGAAGAAGTTGATCGGCAGCACGCACTGCACGGTGTGGCGGTGGATGTTGTTGCCGAGTTGACGCACCTCGAAGTCGCACATCGTGACGCGGGGGAAGCGAGACGACTCCGGCCACTCCTTATACTGCGCCAGGTCTCTCAGCACGGCGATGCCGTACCAGTGGAAATCGGTCGACAGGAAGAGGTTCATGAAGACCAACTGCAGCAGGGCATTGCCGAGGTAAATGATTTTGGTCAGCATGTACAGCATCGTCAGGTAGTTGCCGTGCTTCTTGCCACACGTCAACCGAAAGCGCGTCTCCAGCATGTCCTGGATGCCGGCGAACCGGCCGCCCTTCTTGTTGCGGTAATGGCCGAGGTAGCGGTGGATGCGCCGCGCCATCGCCCTCAGCGTGGCCGGCCGCTGTTCCGGCTCGTCTAGCATCTCCGTAGCCTCGATGAGCGCCGTCACCGACACACCAGACGCGCCGTTCAGCGCCTTCCACACGACCTTAGGCGCGTAGAACATGGCCGCCTGGCAGATGAGGAAGAAGTGCACCCACTGGTAGTAGTTGATGCGCATCTCCGACACGTCGGCACCCTGGTTGGGGATGGCGTCGTCGAACGGCACATAGTAGGTGTTCGTCACCCAGCACGCCTTCTTCGTGTAGTCGACGTAGGTGCTGGTGAAGTAGCCGGGCGACCAGCACTGGATCTGGTCGCCGACGTAGTTCTTCGTCGTGATGACGACGGCCACGGCTACGAGCACGACGGCGGTGATGTCGTGGTTGAGACGGTCGACGGCGTCGTCGTCGGCGTGGTCCCGCAGCTTCTGCAGGTTCACCGCCGACAACACGCCGATGAAGTCCGTCATGGTCGACGTCTAACGCTAACACCAACACTCACCCGTCTGACACTCACCCCTCACGCGCGTAATCACTCACGTAACAGAACACAGCGAGTGTTTGCGTGGACTCCGGCCGTGATGGTAGTTGTTGGTAAACACCGGTCAGACCTTTTACGAGCGAAGCTGTGAGCCAGGCAGCTACGTCTCATGTCAGAGTGCGTCTTAGAAATTTCCTGGCACCATCGCACTGTTGTCGTGCGATGATTGGCCACGAACCTTGGCCAGGCAGACCTGTTGAGTTGATTCCCGCCCAGACTTCTACATGTACAGACGAGTTGGTTGCTTCAGAGGCCCGGCTAACCACATTGCCATACAAATTTCCGGTGGGCAGCGCTACAGTCATATGTCAAAGCCGTCTTTTCACCAAACAGACACGTAATCCACACCAGTGATCTAGATTCTATCTGTTGCAGTATATTTATATTTCCAGCCGATCGTTTGTTGTTGAATAAGATTCCCCTCGTTGCCGCTCAAGAACTGTGATTATATAAATGTCGTGAACATATAACAAACCGTACGTGTTACCGCATAACACTTAAGAATATTATGCTGATCTAGCTGTCATTATGAAGTGCTATATAATGTAAGTGTTAACAGCGCTTTCTTTCATTGGCATCATGGAATATGGCACAGGATTGGAAAATAATAAACTAATTATAGCACGGATAGGTAACACATATATTTAAATATATATATATATATATATATATATATATATATATATATATATATATATATATAGTGTGTGTGTGTGTATGTATGTATGTATGTATGTTGTGATGTATGTTGCTCCTCACGTTGTGTGTGTTTTTTCACCTCTTCTCTTCTCTCTCTTTTTTTCCCTCTCTCTCTCTCTCTCTCTCTCCTCTCTCACTCTCTCCTCTCTCTCTCTCTCTCTCTCTCTCTCTTCTCTTTCTTCTCTCTCTCTTTCTCTTCTCTCTTCTCTTCTCTCTTTCTCTCTTCTCTTCTCTCTTTCTCTTTCTCTTTCTCTCTCTCTCTCTCTCTTCTCTCTCTCTCTCTCTCTCTCTCTCTCTCTCTCTCTCTCTCTCTCTCTCTCTCTCTCTCTCTCTCTCTCTCTCTCTCTCTCTCTCTCTCTCTCTCTCTCTCTCTCTCTCTCTCTCTCTCTCTCTCTCTCTCTCTCTCTCTCTCTCTCTCTCTCTCTCTCTCTCTCTCTCTCTCTCTCTCTCTCTCTCTCTCTCTCTCTCTCTCTCTCTCTCTCTCTCTCTCTCTCTCTCTCTCTCTCTCTCTCTCTCTCTCTCTCTCTCTCTCTCTCTCTCTCTCTCTCTCTCTCTCTCTCTCTCTCTCTCTCTCTCTCTCTCTCTCTCTCTCTCTCTCTCTCTCTCTCTCTCTCTCTCTCTCTCTCTCTCTCTCTCTCTCTCTCTCTCTCTCTCTCTCTCTCTCTCTCTCTCTCTCTCTCTCTCTCTCTCTCTCTCTCTCTCTCTCTCTCTCTCTCTCTCTCTCTCTCTCTCTCTCTCTCTCTCTCTCTCTCTCTCTCTCTCTCTCTCTCTCTCTCTCTCTCTCTCTCTCTCTCTCTCTCTCTCTCTCTCTCTCTCTCTCTCTCTCTCTCTCTCTCTCTCTCTCTCTCTCTCTCTCTCTCTCTCTCTCTCTCTCTCTCTCTCTCTCTCTCTCTCTCTCTCTCTCTCTCTCTCTCTCTCTCTCTCTCTCTCTCTCTCTCTCTCTCTCTCTCTCTCTCTCTCTCTCTCTCTCTCTCTCTCTCTCTCTCTCTCTCTCTCTCTCTCTCTCTCTCTCTCTCTCTCTCTCTCTCTCTCTCTCTCTCTCTCTCTCTCTCTCTCTCTCTCTCTCTCTCTCTCTCTCTCTCTCTCTCTCTCTCTCTCTCTCTCTCTCTCTCTCTCTCTCTCTCTCTATCTCACGGGATTTACAAGGAAATAAGAACAACAATAAATGCAGCAAAACATAAACAATAACAATAAATTCATAACATTAGTGTATATACGCACATACGCACGCACGCACGCACGCACACATACACACACACAAGCACGCACGCACGCACGCACGCACGCACGCACACACACACACACACACACACACACACACACACACACACACACACACACACACACATACACACACTCATACACTAAACACACTCACCTACAAATACATACACACTCACTACACACACACACACACACACACACACACACACACACACACACACACACACACACACACACACACACACACACACACACTAATAAAAAAAAGGTAAAAGGTAAATATCTGGTCCTCAGGATTGCTCAATGTGCTTTTACACTTTACTTCCCTGGCAGACCTGTTCAATCAAACACCGTCTCAGTTGCACGCAGTGACACCAAAACAAGTGTATGCTGTTAATAACTATAATACAGTAACTTCAATGTCTAAATTAACAGCTAACTGATTATATGTTCCAGTACTATATCTAAGTGACGTAGGCTTTATTGGTTCAATAATACCACAGTGAACAAGGTTACACGTGCTTGAAACATTCGCCAACTCGCTGAGTCATTTTGATTGAACGTGATGCACTTCTACTGCATTATGCAAGACGAACAACAAATATTCCAGTCGATTAATGCGATTATGTTTTAATTTTATAGTGTGCATTCAGTTACAATGTCTAAAGCACACAACCTCAAGTCGTTGCGGGAAATCATGGGGCGCCATTGATCCAACTCGCTGATTGCGAAATAAGCTGTAATCCAGTGGTAATATTCTCTCTAAACGACATTCGCCACTTGCAAGTGTTGCAAAGACTTGACCAGTTACAACAGGTCCTAGAATTCGCAGTTGATCTTGCGTTCGTTCAGTCTATAATTACGATTTACTAAGACATCAGCGACAATTGAACAAAAGCTGGCGAGACACGTTGCGTATCGTGTCGTATCGCATCGTAGACAATCAATTTGCGTGGGAGCGCCGTCTTTAATTCTAATGTGAGTCTCTTGCATGACATCGCATTAGTAGACACGCAATAATAAGATCTTTCAGCGAATCCTGCCGTAACCTAATCTACGTTAAATTCAAAACAGTTGTCTTACGTTCGACATAAATACTTTCCAAGGGAATTATAATCAGCGGTAGCTGTGTTTGCGTCGTCCGTTGCAAGAAGGTGGCGGTTTGCCTGACACACTTGTCCTTTTCCAAACATTTTACCATGAACAATGTGACGTATTGTTTAAAGACTATATATATGATCCTGTGGTATTTTAACCGTGTCCATTTGATAGATCACCATAGAAAACTTTAAATGTTTTCTATCTCCATCGGTTTAAAAGATACTATATATTTACTTAATGTTCGCAATTTCGGACGCCATCTTGAATTCTGCGGTTAGCTCACGGAGAATTTGCTTGCGGACGCGGAGAACGTAATAGACGTGCGATTTCAACAGGTTCGTTGTAAGGACTGAATAAAAAAAATTCTGCAAGTAACAACACGAAAATCCGTACATGCCTGCGTGTTATAAATGATCTGTTAGATTGCTACGAGATATTTGTGTGAAGGTGGGACACCCCAAGACGATCACCTTGCCGTGCCGTCAATGAGTTGTTAATCTTTACTAACGTCTTCCCATTTTCAACTATTCTGTCGGAATATGTGAGGATTTAATTTATGTGGATACATTTTTTATCCTATGTTAATAAGGTGTCAGTGAATTGTGTGAAACCTTCGTCAACACTGCGTAATTTTTTGAGCAGACCTCCACTAAGAAACACAATTGTAATACGATTATTGTTACAGTTAGACTTATTTCAATGGTTGGTTTGATTGTATCATTCTACATTCATGGGCTGTTAACACTAACCTCGTTCCCACGCACCAGAATGTGTTTGATATGAACTAATTAGAAAGGCAAATTGTTTTCTTCAGAATGATATGTCCTTGATTATTTTCTTGCGTGTTCTGATCGTATAATTCACGAACTTTGTTTTGTCACGTTCCTTTTTCTATGCAGCTCTTTTACTTGTAAACTAATTCCCCCACATTAACCTGAAAATGAATTGTCACATAAATTAAACAATTTATGTTACGTTGTTGTATATTTTATTTACATCGTGTAAAGCGAAATACCAAACAAGTGGCTAAGGTCAGTGCACCTACAATGAAACTATGACAAGTGGCGCATTGTCGACAATGCTGCGTATTGGCTTAATAAAGTAAGTAGCCCTTGTTGTATCGTCGTTGAAATATTCCAGCACTCATATTTCCAAAGTTCAATGACATTGGCCATTATAATAATATTACATCAAATGACAATGATATACATTTATCACTAGAAACAATAATTGTAAAAGCCACCAAGATGTAACTTCAACATATCACAGAAATAACGCAACAATAACGCTAGTGTGTGTGTGTGTGTGTGTGTGTGTGTGTGTGTGTGTGTGTGTGTGTGTGTGTGTGTGTGTGTGTGTGTGTGTGTGTGTGTGTGTGTGTGTGTGTGTGTGTGTGTGTGTGTGTGTGTGTGTGTGTGTGTGTTTGTGTAATGTTGTATATATGTAATATATTATATATATATATATAATATATATATATATATATATATATATATATATATATATATATATATATATATATATATATATATATGCCTGTCTGTGTGCGCGCGTGTATATATGTACGTGTGTGGTGTCTATGTGTGCGTGTGTGTGTGCGTGCGTAGTTGTGTGAGTATTTATATAATGTGTTTCATGTGTGTCAGCACTCGCGTACATGCGCGCGTGTGCGTTCAAACAGTCACTTGTCACCACAATTAAATCGCTTAACTCACTCCAAGCCATCCACATATATCGCTAAGCATCACACGCTCTCTATACCCTTCGCACAAACACCGCTCTCACACGTCGTCTATGTCCGACGCGTTTTCGTCCTCGTTGAACACGGGACTCGCCCGGAACTTGTCCCACAGTTCGCCGACGATTTCCGACACGGCGATGCCGTCGGTGTTGAGACCGATCAGCCTCAGCACCATGATACCGTCCTGGCGCAGGTACTCCGTCGCGAAGCGCTGCACGATGCGCCTATCCGTGTCCTGGGTCATCTTGCCTATCGTCGCCAGGTGCAGCTTGACGAAGTTGAGCCTCTCGCGCCGGAAGCCGATTTTATAGATCCATACGATGAGG
>JAODUO010000008.1:505000-517500 GCA_025642075.2 Ridgeia piscesae | reverse complement strand
CACCACTATTTTGCAGTTCGCCAAATTCGCAAGTCTACACCTACAATCGCTACGGATGCTCGATTGCATTGCGTTTTTAAACGACAAGATATTCATTAACTAATTTCTATTTTAGATCGATGATTCCGCAAATCAAATATAAAAATATAAGGTTAAGAGCTTTGAGCATCCCGCACTGAATAAACTCGGTATTTGCAATGAATATTATGCATACGATTATTAACACTTATTATTGCATTGCCTGCATGCTTTGTGTTCAGTTCTGGGTACGAAGTGCAGTGAAGCGGAACGGGGTGCGTAGTAGTTGTAGTGAGTAGTAGTAAAACGTCGTTGCGCGCGAGTCGGACGAACTGAAGTGGAACGACAGTGCCTATACTAGGCATTAATCACTTTGAGAAAGCGCTTGGAAGGCAGCGACTGACGAGACGGCTAATAACTGGGTGTGTTTCGTTCCTGTCAATGATAGTCGACTTGATATCATTGAAGTCAGCTCGCCTTGCTCGTCCAAGTGTAACAGCGACGGTCAGAAAGTGGCAAACGATTTGCAAAACTGTTGACATGCTATTATTACGGCAGGACCAGCCAATGTAGTGGTGTAAACTTGGTTATTTAATGTATTTATAAAACAATATACACCGTGCGTGTGCGTGTGCGTGTGCGTGTGCGTGTGCGTGTGCGTGTGCGTGTGCGTGTGCGTGTGCGTGTGCGTGTGCGTGTGCGTGTGCGTGTGCGTGTGCGTGTGCGTGTGCGTGTGCGTGTGCGTGTGCGTGTGCGTGTGCGTGTGCGTGTGCGTGTGCGTGTGCGTGTGCGTGTGCGGTGTGCGTGCGTGTGCTGGTGGCTGCGTGTGCGTGTGCGTGTGCGTCGTTGCTGTGCGTGCGTGCCGTTCGTGTGCGTGCTGCGTGTGCGTGCGTGCGTGTGCTGCGTGCGTGCGTGTGTGTGCGTGGCGGTGCGTGGCGTGCGCGGGCGTGCTGCGTGCGTGCTGCGTCGTGTGCGTGCGTGGCTGCGTGTGCGTGTGGCGTGCGTGTGCGTGGCTGCGGGCGGTGCGTGTGCTGGCTGCGTGTGTGTGCGTGTGCGTGTGCGTCGTGCGTGTGCGGTGGGTCGGCTGCGTGTTTGGCCGGCGCTGGCGTGTGCGTGGCGTGCTGTGCGCTGTGCGTGTTGGTGCGTGTGCGTGTGTCGTGTGCGTGTGCGGTCGGTGCGTGTGCGTGTGCGTGTTGCGTCTGTGCGTGTGCGTGTGCGTGCTGTTGCGTGTGCTGGTGTGCGTGCGTGCGTGTGCTGTGCGGTCTTGTCGTGCTGCGTGTGGGTCGTGGCGGTGCTGTGCTGTGTGTCGTGTGCGTGTGCGTGTGCGTGTGCGTTGTGGCTGTGTGCGTGTGCGTGTGATCGTGCGTGTGCGTCGTGCGTGGTGCGTGTGCGTGTGCTGTCGTTCGCGTGTGCGTGCTGCGTGTGCGTTGTGCGTGTGCGTGTGCGTGCGTGTGCGTGTGCGTGTGCGTGTGCGTGTGCGTGTGCGTGTGCGTGTGCGTGTGCGTGTGCGTGCTGCGTGTGCGTGTGCGTCGTGTGCGTGTGCGTGTGCGTGTGCGTGTGCGTGTGCGTGTGCGTGTGCGTGCGTGCGTGTGCGTGTGCGTGTGCGTTGCGTGTGCGTGTGCGTGTGCGTGTGCGTGTGCGTGTGCGTGTGCGTGTGCGTGTGCGTGTGCGTGTGCGTGTGCGTGTGCGTGTGCGTGTGCGTGTGCGTGTCGTGTCGTCTGTGGTGCGTGGCTGTGCTGTGCGTGTGCGTGTGCGTGTGCGTGTCGTGTGCGTGTTTGGTGCGTGTCGTGTGCGTTCTGTGCGTGCGTGTGCTGTGCGTTGGTGCGTGCGTGCTGTGCGTGTCGTGTGCGTGTGCGTGTGCGTGTGCTGGCGGCGTGTGGTGTGTGTGCGTGCGTGCGTGCTGTCGTGCGTGCGTGCGTGCATGTGTGCATGTGTGCTGCATGTGTTGTGCGTGCAGGTGTTGTGGTGAGTGCGTCGCTGGTTGTGATGTATTGGTATGTGCATTGTGCACCGTATGGTTTCCCGTAATCGAGTCATAGTGTTGGCATGACATGGTTTGTGGTCAGGTGTAGAATGAAAGGAAAGTGTTAGCAAATGCGACGCATTTTATTCAACGTTTATTGCCGATAATAGTTAAATGCGACGCGTACGATCGGTTGGTTACCCGTGTCTGGCGTACAAGTTTAGGGTGGTCGGTTTCTTATCTTGCGTTGTTCATACAACCCCTTAAGTTTGGTTGGTGCTGTTGTTGTTGTTGATGAACATGATTATTGATGTATGATCCATTTCTTGGCCAATATATGTTTAAAACAGCATAGCCTTTGACCCAACAGAAAGATTTAAAAACAATTCTCAACTGACTCAAATATAACATAAATTATAGTATTTCAATAAATTATAGTATTTCAATAAATCTGCGATAAACAATTAAACACACTAAATTACACTTTATCTTCACTACATTAAGTAAATCAAATATATTATTCGGACGTCTTGTGGTGTGACGTCACCATCGAGACATTTCCGGTCCAGGTAAGTGATCACTTTAGTGAATGTAGCTACACTTTCGCGCGCTAAACAGAATACAACGACCTCTACGTCGGTACGAACAGCGAAGACGACGAACGGCAAACATGTTTGTTAAGCAAACAACTTCTTGGATAAACCTAATATTATCTAGATTAAATCGTCGTAAATCTCTTCTCCGCGGGCCTGAGTGCTGACAGTGTGAACAATTACCAATCGGTCACGCCCCTCGTGATTGTGACGATCAGCGTGTTGTCGCGACGATCACAGTGTAGTCACAACACTGGGCAGTGCGTGTCTAAATCGGGGGAACTAAATTATCGCTAAGAGGTCGTTATGTGGAGTCACGCTCGACTGCACATCCCGCGGCGGCATTGATAAGCGGTAGGCTGCCTACTCGCAGAAGTGTGGCTGTATTCAAGTCTGGACAGCTCGTAACACGCCGAGAATCAAATGTTACTCGCAGATTTTCGCCAGATTTTAGAAGCTATATATATATATATATATATATATATATATATATATATATATATATATATATATATATATATATATATATATATATATTTCACCGGCTGTATGAATGAGTACCCGGCTGTGGACGAAGTTGGATGTTTGAGTTCCAGTAATATTTGCGTATTAAGTAGCCGGATGTCTATTGATACGGTAATAAACACACACATTAATCAAGCATTGGTTATCAAACGCATTTCGATTTCGTAAACATACATGTGGCATACACGATGAATATATTTCTAATTTATGGAAATTAAAACATGAGAAAATCATAGGGATCATCACGTGGAACAACTTTTTGTCGTCAACGCCACGAATGCGCTTAAGGGACACTGTACAGACTGTTTTATATATATAAATAGTAAATTTGTTTTTATAACATTAACATAGCATCAATCATTTTCATTCGATCAACCCGTTGTCATTGACAGATCCCACGAAGAGATCGCCGTCTCGCGCAAATACATCGTGATGTAGGATTTCTTAGGCGCTACTGTCTAGCCGATTATCGCTGCTGTAGTAAACACATTTACCCTGTTATTAAATAGGGATCATCTAGGCAGACTGTTTGCCAGGCAATTATGCACACAATAATGTATTTGGCAGTCAGACAAAGATATATAATCAACATTTGCAATCATTGAGCAACAGCCAAGACCGGACTCGTTCAAGAAGCCGCTGTGCCAATGTTCGTCTCGGCTTTTGTTTTGCTAATCGGCGCAATGTATATAATCCACAGGCGATGCGAGATAAGTGTTAATTTAGTGCGACTATTAGTCGCAATCACAACGGCCATGTGCATTATATAGTATGCCCAAATGAAATATTTTGGAGGTTTAAAACAAATAGCTTTTCGCGGCGCGACCTGTAAACATGTTGCTCAGATGGTCAAGATTTAAGTCTTGGAGCGACTAAGGTTGAGTGGCCTAAGGTTAGCTAACCTAGCCAATAGCACCATCAAAGAATTACTATGGTTTCATAGTAATTCTTGAATTGCAATTAAGATCTCACAGTATTAGTTGTTGTACGATCCTGAACAATCAAACTCGTTTAGCTCAATTTTGAGTAACCATTTACTACAGTACAGCGCATGACCAAACCGAATTGACTAAACTGTCACAATTCGCTAATAACGTTCGCTAATGCCGAACTCAGTGATGCGAATTAGTCGCGAATTAACGAAACAATATCAATCGTTCATTATTATACTTGTATATGCTGTAATGCACCTTGTCTATAAAATACTAACCATGCTAAATATAACCGCGTCATTTCATTATAATTTTATTATATTTGCAAGGGCAAGCAAAGGATGATTTTTTCTTCTTTTTCTTCTTGTCAATCAATTTGACTAATCCTTGTAAATATCATGGCCTATGCTTCCACATACAATTAAATATGCTAATATGCTACACTTCCACACCCCCGGTAGCTAGCATAGTATAGTGGCAGTCTTTATGTTCGTTATATCCGCCAATTCATGGAGGTAATTGACAAAAACCGACTGAATGGGATAAACTTATTCTAAAATGCTTATAACTGTCTCTGTGCAAGTATTTGAAACAACGCCTGCGATAATAAAAACCACAATTAACCCACCAACCAACAGTTCGCTGGTAGTTAATGACACATAGTTAGATAGCAAATTGTATGTCATCCCTTTTTGGCGTGTAATAATTTTGCTTTGCTTCACGTACAAGAGTATAACACTAGTAGTAATAGTAGTAATAGTTACACTTCTATAGTACTTAAGCCCCGATAGAAGCCACGCCCAGAGGTACAATAAACCTGCATGGCGTGATGATGATATGGACATTCAACACTCATTGTCAGAATGAGGGGCGCTTACATCAAACTAATCTACACTAGCCGAGTAACTCAGCGATACTTGTAAAAAACACTCACCGCGTGACACTTTTTTGCGCTCCCCGAGGTCCCGCCCCCCCCGCAATCAAAAAATAATGGAAGCAGAATTATATCTCGCCCCCTGGAAAAGGCTGTCACCAGCGCTGTTACGTTTGAAATTTGCGTTAATCTGTTTCTATTGAGTGTGTCTCAGAATTACGTATGGATTTTTAAGCGACAAATTCTACAAACTGTCCGTGTGGGCCCGCTAGATCACATGCAAACAGTCAGCCCGATACATGGACACCTGCCGGAGATGTGGGGCTATAGACGAACAGAGGGGAACAGTTTGATAGTATGTATTCATGTTATAGCGAACAATGCTAACGTGCTCATTAAGAGTCGATGCGGCAGAATAACACGTCTACCCACGAAGATTTGTACATCTGGACATGCGCGTTAAGGGTTGGCGCGTCAGTACTTCCAGCGGCATACTTTTTGCTTCAACGTAATACAACGGCGCCATCAGGCGGATTTATGCTGAACGAATGAGATGGTCTGCATCACGTGTATGACGTAATAAACGTTATCACCAAGCTAGTAAATTAATGGCCGCCCGTTGAACAGCAATTGGTGTATATCAGCTATAGAAGCAATATTACTTCTGATGTGAATGTTTAGGTGTAAACTCTGAAACAAACCAACGAAACGTAAAGGTATGTCCATTTGTATTTCGTACTTCGGTCTTTAAAAACGTAATAAAGTAATAACCACTCCCTGTTACCGAATTTTCGCGTCTGAAAATATGTGCAAGCAAATGCGCAAGAGAGTGTGCGTGCGTGCGTGCGTGCGTGGGTACGTGGGTATGGGCCGTATATGATAAAAAAAGCAACCAGTCTAATGCACAGGAAACAGAAACCAGGGCAGGGCAGGGCAGGGCAGGGCAGGGCAGGGCAGGGCAGGGCAGGGCAGGGCAGGGCAGGGCAGGGCAGGGCAGGGCAGGGCAGGGCAGGGCAGGGCAGGGCAGGGCAGGGCAGGGCAGGGCAGGGCGGAGCATATGGCTATATAACTTATACTGGTGGATATGTGTATATGAATCTATTTCGCTTATTATAGTAGCATGGCTGGATGCTTCCCAGAGAAGCCGAGATGGTGTTCGACTAAACAGGTCTGCCAGTGAGGAAGGTGTAACGTGGACTGACAAATTCCGAGTACGGGATACTGTGTATAATAACCTTTACATTTGCCTATATCGGAATTCTGAAGCAAACAATGGCGCCACACTGTGGACGTTGATCCAACCAATCTCGAGTGGTCTCGATTATTCAGCTGACGAGAGATGGCGCCACTGTTTATCGTTCTCGCTGTACTCAGGACAAACCTCGTCTCGGGACAAACGATGCAATTGTAACATAAGCTAATACGTTTAGAATGTACATGGTTCAAGCGCGACTTTCCCCGATTAGTTGAGCAACTTCGAATCGTCCAACAACTCGCAGTTAAAGACAGACAGCGGAATGGACAGCAGACTGACGACTTCGGTCGCGTCACATACAGCTACAACTCACGATTCTTTGTGCCACCAGAGTGCAATCCTTCATTGTAAACATTACACGATTCCTGTATTCTTTTTAAACTCCTGTTTAATTATATAAGGTAACAGTTTCTATAAAACAAAAGCGGTTTGTGAATGCGTGAATGGCACCCTTGAGATCATCGTTAGGCATTGTCTCATGACAACAGCCTGCGTTTGTTGGAAGGCAACTCTCACTCTGTCTCCCGCAGTTTACAATGGGAAAATCGTCTTCCTCCTCCTTGTATACCTTCACATCTCTCTAGTTGTGGCGGCCGACAGGGAATTTTATTTCTGGTGAACGACGTTGATATATCATATATTTACAGGTGTCGTCTTTTAACACATTAAAATGACGCCATTGTTAATAGTTCAGACTGTACCAAGCTCAACAGTTTGGAGTTCCACTAGTGCAGTAGGTGAGGCGACATGGCAGTTCTCATTAAACCTATGTATAAACTCCCTTGTCGCTCGCATGGCGCTTTCAGTTCGTTGCAATATGTATCACATGTACTTCGCTAAAAAGCTGTAGGTGACTGTCGATTTGACGTTACAACACCATATTTGACTGTTGATTTGACGTTACAACATCATATTTGACTGTTGATTTGACGTTACAACGTAACATTTTTTGGTGATTGGACGTTATGCGTGATCAGCGCAATGCTAGACTAGACGATACAGCACCGTGCACGATTGTTGATTGGGCGCTAAAGCTTAGTGCTCGGCTGTTGTTGGACGCTACAACGAAGTGCTATGTTGTCGATTTGAATGTATGTTGCGTACGACTGTTGACTAGACGCTACAACGCCTTACTCAACTGTTGAATGGACGTACAACGTTGCGCTAGGTTGTTGATTGGACGCCATAGCTGCGCGCTCAACTGTTGATTGGATGATTTAGCGCCGTTCACGGCTGTTGATTGGACGCTATAGTGCCGTACTCGGCTGTTGATTGGGGAGCGGCCAGGCGCAGACGTCGACGCGGGAGGCTCGGTCGAAGGTCCGCGACTGGAGGTCGGCCGAACGGTAGTCGCGGCCGGCCTGACTCGCCTGGTCGGCCGCCGACATGCCGACGTGGTTGCGCTTGCCGAGCTTCGACGTCGTCGTGATCGTGTACAGGTTGCTACGGTAGCACTTCATCGTCGACATGCAGAACACCTCGCGACAGCCGCGCCGGAAGTTGGAGTTGTACCCGAGATAGATGGCCGGCTTCGACGCCGCCGACGCGAAGTACAGCCACGCCGCCGCGACGAACGCCGTCCGCTCGGGGTCGCCAGGGGCGGCGACGCGCGCGTCCCCTAGCGAACAGTGCCACAACTGCACGACGTAGGCGGCGGCGATGAGCGCCACGTTGACGACGCTCGTAGCCATGATCATCTTGATCATCTTCACCTTCGGCCGCGGCACCGAGTTTGTCGTCCGCTGCAGTGTGCGGCCGCCCGTGCCCATCGTCCACACGTACTTGACCACCTTCGTGTAGCCTACCGTCATGACGACGACCGGTATCGTGACGACGCTGTTCGCCACTAGCAGCACGTACACGACACCCGGCCACGTGTTCGGCACGTACGCGCGACACACGACGACGTCGCCGTTGTCGCCGGAAGTGACGACGTCGTAGAAGTAGAGGCACGGCGTCGCCAAGATGGCCGCCGCCATCCAACTCGTGGCGCTCATCTGTTTGGCGCGCGAGCGCGTCACCTGCGGGCATAAGATTACGTTATTTCCGGCTACGGCGAATTTACAAGAAAATACGTACACCAAAGATAGAACACATTTGAGGAAATATATATACAGCAATATATATATATATATATATATATATATATATATATATATATATATATATATATATATATGTGTGTGTGTGTGTGTGTGTGTGTGTGTGTGTGTGTGTGTGTGGTGTGCGTGTGCGTGTGCGTGCGTGCGTGCGTGTGCGTGTGCGTGTGTGTATGTATATGCATAATACAGTAGACGACATTTAAGGAAATATATGAATACATTTGCATTTGGTATAACATGTTTACACGCGCCAATCCGTAAGCATGCACGCACGCACGTCGGCGGATACTTGCATGCATGCGTATATTATGGGTCCGTTTGCGCACTTGTTTGTCAGCTAGCGAGTACGTGTACACGCATGCATGGGTGTGCAACTGAATTGTCTATGTGCAGTTGAATTGTAGTTTTAATTATTTAAAACTTTTGAAACCGATGGAGTTAGCCTTAGTCTTAGCCTTAGATCATTTCGTAAAAAAGGAGTTGTATGCTATAGCTACCTAAAATGACAATGTTTAAAAGACTATTATCAACTTAATTATAAATAATCATTTAAAACAATGCGGACATTTATAAATGTCAGTGTTTACACATTCGTTTATCGTACAAACATATTATACAATTTCACCTGTGTCTGTGTTAACCCGTTAACCACGGAAACATGTGTTAACGCCATGCATGGTTTCAACACGAGACGATTGTCAGGGTGAACGTTTAAAAATTCCTTCAGGGGCGAAACAAGTCCAAGTATTTTGTATCCGCTATATGCCAGTGCGCGGGTTTTTGGCAAATGCTATGCTATTCTACATAAATTCTGTAGAATGTTATGAAATGGGACAGGAGTCGACGTCGTGGTCCCAGATTCGACCGGGCCCAGATTCAGCACGAATCTGCCGAATCTGGGACCGTGACGTAAGCGGGTCAGGTTATCAGGTCCGTTATTACCAACAAACTTTCCGTTTGTAATACATCAAGTATTCCAATATGGTTGCTATTCGCAATTTTTTTTATAAAAACGCCTGCGCTGTATGCGTTTTGCCGAATCTCGGCCCGGTCGAATCTGTGCCCACCACACCGCGTCTCACCTTGAAGCTGAGCGGGTAGATGATGGTGTAGAACCGGTCGACACAGATGGACGCGAGCACGTACATCGTCGACGCCGGCAGCACGACCTGGGCGAAGCGCACGAGTTTACACAAGCCGTAGCCGAAGACCCAGCGACCGGCCAACACGCTGCCGAGCAGCCACGGCATGATGGCGAGGGCGACGCCGAGGTCACTGACGGCGAGGGAGACGACGAAGTAGTTGGTGGTCGACTGCAGGCGGCGACTGCGGTAGATGACGAGGCACACGAGCAGGTTGCCGAGGACCGTGAGCAGCCACAACAGGACGAGCGAAGCCGCCTCCGTCGCCACCCAGATTGATCTGCCTCCTACCGCCGTCACGTTGGCGTCCTCTGCCGGCACCGCGAACATCGCGACACGTGACAGCGTCACGGATGACGTCATCGGTTATCAGCAGCAGCGTTTCCGCCTCGATGAGTTCATATCGTCGTCGATTAATTGATGCGTTGAATGTACGTGGGAAATGGCGCGGCTGTCAAGCGGTGCATCTGTTCGGAACGTGATGTGTGCAGGTCTTGTACCGTGGCTTGTTTAGCGGTCGTCGTCGTCACGTCTCGCAGAAACCCGAATACCTCACGCATGTTGACGGCGACCTCTCGTCCTGCAGTACGACGTGTCAGTCACAGGGTGCATGTCTGGAACACAACACGCCGGTTTCTATGTGAATATGATACGGTAATAAAAATAGTAATATCATCTAGAGCGGTCATGCCTTCTGCAAATGTACATATGGCCGTAAAAGAGATGTGAGAGCAACTGCCCCCTGGAATTTTGCTGGGGGCCAGACATATGGTTATGGCGAAATGTTTGCAACACCATTACCCCCTCCCCACCCCACCCATCTTCCGATGTCACATCCTAGACAACTGAAGGGGAATAGGGCCTGAAAGTGGGTCACGATACATGGCGAGACTGCGCGCGACTGGAGCTGATTGGGGACTGGGCATAAGAATAGTACTCTAACGATGGATGACAGTTGTAGCTTCCGACTGATGAACACTAGGAAAATCAGGTCTTAAATATCTTGTGTTATACCTTTCTTATCTTAAATGTCCGATTTAATATTGAGTTTACCATACTATCATAGACATACAGCGATTTACGTAGTGCAGATAATAAAAACGATTTTAGGCCGTATGCATGTGTCTTTTACGGGATTTGCATTTTACATTGCTGTATGTTGTGGTTTCGATAAGCACTTATATCTGACAAGTTGTCTAAATGCACATAATCATAACACATGTATACGTTTGCCTCAAACAGGTTGTACTGCGCGAAAAACGGCACTCTCCATTATTAGTCAAGATCGCCAAACATAAGTACTTGCCGCTAATGCCATGGCAACCACCATAATAATCGATTAAAATTCATGATTTTCGTGATCATTGTCACCGGCAAAGTGTTCCATTGCTTCTGCTTGTAATAATCCTTCGGACAATATAACTGAAACACGCTATTTGGGAACGGTTTGATTATTACAAACAAAAACAAAACAAAGTCCTATATGTTAACATGGAGAATATGGATTTTCTGCCCCCAACTACCCCCAGCCTCGTTTTCGCGCGCGAGACTTACACGCCCTATTGCGCTGAAGCACCAGTTAATAACAATTATTCACAGCCCACCTCCCCAATCATTATTGTGTTCTCGTGTCACTGTATCGTAGGCATCACGCGTGTTTGTATTTATAGAGAAATTTCTAGAATCAATTATTTTAATATATTATATTATATTATATATATATATATATATATATATATATATATATATATATATATATATATATATATATATATATATATATTGCAGGTTACCCAATGTTATTATACATCCTAGATTGCACCCGCACATATAAACAAGATTGGCTTGCTGTTACCATTGCAAAATGTGTTTACTTTCTGCTGCCGCCTGTGACAGTATTGCGTACAATCGATTGTTCTTGTTCAATAGATCGAACGTAACACATACATGCCAGAGTGGACGATTTACCATTCAATTTGCTCGCTGAAAAACAAAAAAATTATCTAAATAACTACCTTTGTTTAAAAGATATTGCCAATTGGCAGTTCAAGGACATCGAAGTTAGCGCATTAATATGTAAGTGCATATTAGTATTCTAATCGCGTGTGCATGCGTGCATGAACAAGCCAGTTTCGCAATCATTAATATATAGTTGACTTCTTTTATTGTAAGCCGCCGTCTCGTTAATGGTCTGTATGGGAGCGGGCATAAAACGTCCGTGTTTTACAACTTATTGACTCGTACAGCGGCCATGGCGGTCATAATCTCTGATGTAGCACCTTGCTTATTCTCGTGACGCGTACAGACAGGAAGTGGAGTTCACGGCCTGTTTAGCACAGACGCAACCAGCCATTTCAGTGACGTAATATAAAATCAATCTTCTCTTCTCAAGCGGGCCTCTGCGGTCTAGCTCTGGTGTCGCCTGCCATCTGTCGTTAGATACTTCATTCCTCACAGTCTTCTACAACTCTTCCAGTCCCACATATCATACGAGAGACTACCTCGGATGCCGATGTATTGTCTTTGAAGTCACTTCGTCATTGCATTGTCTTACGAATGATTCAATTCTTCTTAATCGTTTTCAGAACACGATTTATGTTTGCCATGTCCTGTCTCGTACTAAATCACAGAAATTGGGGTAACGGAGAAAGCTCGGATTTGGTGTAAATCTTGCGAATGTTCCTGTATTACATCGGATATGAATCGCACAAATATGCATAAGCTCTGAGAGATACGATAATAATAATGATTATTATTATTAATGTTATAGGTAGTCCACATCCATTTTCAAAAAACCAACACTGGTTTGACAAACAAAAGTTGTGCTTGTCTGTGACCTCAAAATAAGCTGGTGCAATTTAAGAAGCTAAAGGATTGACTGACAATGTTGTAAACGACAACCTGCCCTCCAACTTACATAATGTATATGTATATATGTATATATGTATGTATGTATGTATGTATGTATGTATGTATGTATGTATGTATGTATGTATGTATGTATGTATGTATGTATGTATGTATGTATGTATGTATGTATGTATGTATGTATGTATATACAATGAATATATATATATACATATATATATATATATA
>JAODUO010000008.1:475000-497500 GCA_025642075.2 Ridgeia piscesae | reverse complement strand
CAAACACACACACACACACACACAAACACACACACACACACACACACACAACACACACACACACACACACACACACACACACACACACACACACACACACACACACACACACACACACACACACACACACACACACTGTTTAACTATTCAATGTTAACATTTTAGTCAATCTTAATAAATGTTCCTTTTGTATTTTAATCTGCACATTTCTGCAGATAATATCTCCAGTTACATTGCGAATTACACACGAGTCTTAATAACAAACAATCAAAGTGTTCATGCAGCTACATATATTGGCCAATGTTTGATTTATCTCTGTGTTGGTTCTCTGTATGTATACGTGTACTGCATGTCATGCGTAACCGACACAGTATACAAACACAAGACGACTGCGTTTCCTTTGTTTGTGGTAGAACATTATATACGGGCGTTCTCGAGTCACGACAACCACTGCCTACCTTCTGCGCGTGCGACTCTGCACCAGCCACTGTCAACGCCACACTGTCACCGTGGCTACGCGGTCATTCCGCCTCAATCCGGCGCATCTCACCTGTCTGGGTGTCGTTTATCCTGACATCGCGTTGGACTTCGCTACGGCAGTTCGACTCCAGATACAACTCGCGCCTGTGTGCCTCTCTGGCCCATCGCCCTGTCTCTACCACCACTCCCCGTGAAATCCCACACTGAAAAACCGCGTGCTGTTCCCGTACGACACCCGATTATTTCACCGAATCCCGTTGACACGAAGCGGTGGGGCAGTGCAAATTAAATGTTGCCGTGACAACGCAGACTTGCGGACAGGTAGAACGCTTCGCGCTATGTCGCGGCCAGGGCGACCTTTGCCAATGTGGACGGAGCGTGGCATGATTCTGAAGCGATCTGTTTATTTATATGTCAGCCGTACATGTCCGGTAATTGCGCAACGACTCGCGCGTGCCTGCGTGCATGTGCATGTTTTTTGCTGAGGTTGGTTTACTGCTTGTAGGGGAAGGGCGGGTAAAGTGGGCCCCTCTACCAAAGTAGACCTCCTCTGTTGCAGCATTCCTGGTATGCAATGCAGTCAAAGCAACGATAGTAGTATTTACAGACCCTTCAGTGGATATCATTTAACGTCGTATTTGTTTCTTTGGCGCGAATGCAAAACGGTGAGTAGCAAATTTGTGTGTAGGTACTTTTCTTAAAAATAATTGATGTGCCTTACAAACATCACCTTTTCATAAATTGTCAGGGTACATAACTGTAAACTGGAGCAATAGGCCATAGTTAGTTAAATGAGCAATTTCCGTTTGAAGTGAATAAACGCATTAATCCCAAACTGGCGTCCGACCGATGATCTATGGCAGAGGCCAAAGTGGGCCCCATGGGGCTACAGTGCGACAAGCTACAGAGGGACGACCTGGATCATTATTGGCAGCCCTTACAAGAAAGACGTCGAGGCCACGGCAAGACTGGTAACGTGTCAATCGGTTCAAAGAAGAGAAGACACACAAAAGCGGAGAACATCAAAAAACATAGAAGGAAGACAGTGACACTACGCCATATCTGTGTTGTTCGGATATTTGTATTCCAACAACCGAACATGCGAAAGCTGGATGTATTGCGGGGAGTGTGGCCGGCAGGCAGTACTAGACACACCATGCATGTGCCGGGTATGAGCGTGGCGGGTTTATGTGCGAGTTTTGCGCCAACGATTAAGTGGCATCGCATAGCGTTGCCCACTTTGGCCTCCACGTTTTACAAAATGATAAAATGGGTGTCTTTTCGAAACTCGTCTGACGTATAATATTTATTAAGACAGAGTAACTAGACTGTGCATGTACTTAGTCAAGATATATATCCAGGCAATGTAGCAAAAAATTCAATTTTTTGTACATTAATATCAAATGAAGGTCCATTTTACGTTCACGCACCAGACTGAGGCATTTCTGAATTGTGGGTGTTGGTTGTTTGTTTGTTTGTTTGTTTGTTTGTTTGTTTGTTTGTTTGTTTGTTTGTTAGTTTAGTCGGTCGGTCGGTCGGTCGGTCGGTCGGTCGGTCGGTCGGTCGGTCGGTCGGTCGGTCGGTCGGTCGGTCGGTCGGTCGGTCGGTCGGTCGGTCGGTCGGTCGGTCGGTCGGTCGGTCGGTCGGTCGGTCGGTCGGTCGGTCGGTCGGTCGGTCGGTCGGTCGGTCGGTCGGTCGGTCGGTCGGTCGGTCATCCTTGTCCTTCATGTGTCCGTGCATGTTAACGTTTTAAGTGGGTGTTAGAGTAATTATAACAATAAACAACATAGGCGACGAGTCGGTATTATCGGATGAGGATGAAGATAAAATTATGTTTAGTCAAATAGTTTGGCAGATGAAGGTTTTGGGTGAGCCGCAATGGGGTTGTACATTTGAAGGGTTTGAGTGAGCGTCAGGCCCTGAAACCCACCATGCTCCGATGCCTATGACAATACAGTTAATAATCTCTTGAATAAATACACAGGCACCCAAGAACTGCAGCACATCAAATCAAAGGAATTAAGAACATATCTCTCAATGGTCATTATCAGAGCTATGGACAACGGTGTATTTAGCGTGGACTTAACTTAGACGTATCATGGGCGTACTAAGGATTTCCAAAAGGGTATCTCTGTCGAGACTTGCGCTACCACAACCCCCTCCATCACACGGAATATAGATGAACTTCTTAATTCCGATCCCTTTCTTGTTTGAAAACATTTATGTTTACTTATTTATATACACAAATTATACATACAATATTCACAAATTAATATTAAACACGTAACCACCACTGCCGGGAATTGTTTATAATTATAGATACTTCACACATACTTTCCAGTACAATTGACATTCATAGTTCTCGCATACAAAACCACACAAATCGGGCGTGCTACAATTAACACAGGGTGTGGTCTGTTAATGGCTGACACACGCTTGACGTGACCTGTTGCCTAGCAACCGCGCTTTCAAACCATAAAAATGGATACTGAACACGAGGAACGTTACGATGTTGCTTGAAAGTTTGGGCTCCTAAGATATTCATTATGACAAAACTACAAGGCAAGCCTGTGTGACGGTATGATCTAGATGCGATGTCGCAATTGCGTGATAATGACGTTAGCAAGACGCCTTTATCTATGTTCCATGTGTTTGGCACGTATATCTTGGTGGTTTCACGTAACTGTTGTTAAGCAACACCACCACATTTTGCACGGTGACGGTTTCAATACATGTACTCAGTATCAGAAGAAAAATGTACGCATGTTGTTTCCAAGCCCTAAGTGCTTTATATATAATAACGAAAACTTCATTCGTAATAAAAGCATAGTAGCCTTTATTACTGGAGAACATTGTAAATTCGATTATCCACGGTGGTATATGTTTATGCGGCCAAATATAACGTCGACCTTATTTTGTTTACATTTGTACAGTTAGATAAAGATCATTGCAGACGAGACAGAACCGTTAGAAAACAAAGGCGCCAATCAAATGAAAAATCGAAGTCAAGCATGAAAAGATAATTCAAATGGAGAATTCTCCACATATTCTGTCACTTAATAATAATCCTCGTAGGTTTGTTGTGAAGTCGAGTTCGCCGCACCAACACGGGCTGCAGTTGCTGGTTTAACGTTGCATGTTTACAATGAGTAGGCGATGGCTCGCCGCTGCATTCTTTTTAATTATTAGTGTGTCGTCAAATGTAAAGGAAGCATATTTTTTGGTATAATCTTGGCAACAGGTTTAAAAATCACCTAAATAGTATATAGAACTTAAAAACCCTTGTTCCCATTTGTTTTCTGTTTTGTCCCATAGTGATTTAGCGGCCATTTTTAGAATGGCCGCCAAATTTAATTTCGCCGTACGTTAATAACTGTTTCATCTAGAGAAATAATTGTGGTGTGTGGATTATGTTCTGTCGGACAATGATTTCAAACGCTGGCCAGGCATGGGTCCAGCCATTTAACAGGTCATCTTGTGGGTATCCTGTATAGTAAATTGTAATTGCATATATGATAATATGGAGTGCAATAGGTACATGGAATTGCAATACATGTGTGAATAATTATCTATGTTCAGCTACAAATGACATGGTGCATACACGCATATATACATATGTGTGCGTGCGTGCGTGCGTGCGTGCGTGCGTGCGTGTGTGTAATTAATACTATTTAATGGCCAGTGCCTTCTGGTGTGCTATGTTGTGGTCGACCGTATCTGTTGTAGAGCTTGAGCATCTTGTACTGTGCTGTTCCTTCACGAGCCACGAACTTATCGCTCATCAGGAACTCATAGTGAGACGTGTAGTTACGGAAGGTCCACTGCTGGAGTGGGTTATGGAACTGACATGGCGCGATTATCACAGGACGTAATACGCCTTCCTTCGGTTCTGTACTAGTATCCACTTCCAGACAAACGTTGTTCTCTATGTCCATGATGGGGCCGCCCTGGAAATAGACGCGACGCAGCATAAAAATACGGACAGAAGCCCACCTTACAAATCCTTGGTAATGATATGTCAGCAAAAATCAAGACATTCCCCAGCACTTTAAATTGCAGTCTCGTCGGTGGACATACCCAGTTAGAAATAATTTGATTCTAAAATAACTGAGTTCATATTCGACGTTAAATTGCATGTAAACTAGTTAATGGAGTAGAGGAATACTTTCGTTACACCCACTGGAATTGTTTAGAGAGTAAACATAGAGTTTAATATGAGTGTTGACTGAACCAGAAGCGTTCTCGGGTAGGGCAATTGTACGGCTACATTAACAACATGCTAGCAACTGACTTACATCTCAGAAGGTCGTAGGTAATTATAATAATTGTATTCACGATTAGTCCATGTCCACCTTTATGTGGTTTTATTTGCAATTAATGAAGATCTCGTTAAATATCGTTATATATAAGGTGGTGTGGTGTTTGTGCGAGCGCTTACTCGTTGGTGAATGAACGTGTTACTGGATCCATTTGTAATTTCACACATTTATTCCTTTCACCTTGTGCACATCATCTAAGATGACACATGCGTGTAGCACAGCAATATTGGATGAGAAGCAATGTGTGCTAATGTAGCTACCATACCTTCCAGTGTATCCATTCCATTACCCCCGTCATGTTGTATACTTGTATGAATGTATCCGTCAACAGACGACGTCCTTCGTCGGATGAATAAGTTTTGAAGACGAAAAAACTGTGTCGTAAGTGGAAATGGGTATTTAAGAAGAATCCCTGAAAATCGATACTTTTTGTAGAGCCGATAACACATGGTGCACTAGGCTGCATGTTTTGCACTGCATTCCTACGGAAGTCGAACATTCGAAATTCCATGTGCGCGCGTGCTTAATGTGTGTGTGTGTGTGTGTGTGTGTGTGTGTGTGTGTGTGTGTGTGTGTGTGTGTGTGTGTGTGTGTGTGTGTGTGTGTGTGTGTGTGTGTGTGTGTGTGTGTGTGTGTGTGTGTGTGTGTGTGTGTGTGTGTGTGTGTGTGTGTGTGTGTGTGTGTGTGTGTGTGTGTGTGTGTGTGTGTGTGTGTGTGTGTGTGTGTGTGTGTGTGTGTGTGTGTGTGTGTGTGTGTGTGTGTGTGTGTGTTTGTATGTGTGTGTTTGTGTATATGTTTGCGTGTGTGTGTGTGCGCGTGCGCGTTCGTGTGCCTGTGTGTGCCTGTGTGTGCCTGTGCCTGTGTCTGTGCGTGTGCGTGTGCGTGTGCGTGTGCGTGTGCGTGTGCGTGTGCGTGTGCGTGTGCGTGTGCGTTTTGCGTGTGCGTGAGCGTGAGCGTGAGCGTGAGCGTGAGCGTGAGCGTGAGCGTGAGCGTGAGCGTGAGCGTGAGCGTGAGCGTGAGCGTGAGCGTGAGCGTGAGCGTGTGTGTGCAAGACACGTTATGACATGTGAATAAATCACATTACGATGATGATAATTTCGATGATGATGGTGACGACGATAATGGAAGAGTTCACTACACTAAGTGAAATCGGGAACATCTTTTCCTTTTTTATGGGAACTCCAAAATCCGCAACCATTCTACCTAAAAAACGCTGTTCCAGCTCTTTCGAATTAACTGTATATGCCTTATAGATAAGGAAATATTTACTTACCGCGAGTCCAACGTTTCTATCGATGTGAACCCCTCCAAATTCAAATTTGTGATTAAGCAGATTCACGCTGCTAGTACTCACTCACTTGTCATTCTCTTGGTAGATTTGCTTACATCTGAATTAATTACGACTTACCTGTGTGCCGACTTCATAATGACATGTGAACACGTTCAGTGTGACTTGACGATCCAGACAGAGGTGCGTGGCCAGGTTGTGTGCCTACAACATGACATGGTACTAATGACGATCGCGATCGCGGTCGCGGTCGCGGTCGCGGTCGCGGTCGCGGTCGCGGTCGCGGTCGCGGTCGCGGTCGCGGTCGCGGTCGCGGTCGCGGTCGCGGTCGCGGTCGCGGTCGCGGTCGCGGTCGCGGTCGCGGTCGCGGTCGCTGTGGCCGTGGCCGTGGCCGTGGCCGTGGCCGTGGCCGTGGCCGTGGCCGTGTCCGTGGCCGTGGCCGTGGCCGTGGCCGTGGCCGTGGCCGTGGCCGTGGCCGTGGCCGTGGCCGTGGCCGTGCCGTGGCCGTGGCCGTGGCCGTGGCCGTGGCCGTGGCCATGTAGTAGTAGTAGTAGTAGTAGTAATAGTAGTAGTAGTAGTAGTAGTAGTAGTAGTAGTAGTAGTAGTAGTAGTAGTAGTAGTAGTAGTAGTAGTAGTAGTAGTAGTAGTAGTTGTAGTAGTAATAGTAGTAGTAGTAGTAGTAATAGTAGAAATAGTAAATAGTAAATAGTAGTATTATCAAACATAATTTATTTCCAGCAAAAAAACAAGAGATATTGTATACATGTAAACAGTAAAATAAAATACAAAGTGTTACTGGAAAGTGTTTGAACAGAAGTGAAATAGTTACCTATGATTCATTCATGTCCAACATAATTACGAGTTGTATAAATATAATATTTAAAATATATACATAATTCCAAAACTATTGTCGTATGGCTAACAAATTAGCTATATCATTTATGAATGACGAATTATTATTTCAAACTTGCCATAGTTGTGTACTAATTATCTATGTCGGTATTTTAATGGAACATTGTGTTTTATTAGCATATGCATATTATATCAAAGTAGTATTGTATTAGCGTTTGTACTTATTTCATTATGTTTACTGTTATTATTATTTTAACTCAATTAGGAAAAATGATTGTAAATTGTCCCAGAACAATTGGGATGGGGCGCTATATAAGAAATACATTATTATTATTATTATTATCACCGTATCCATTTGTGCAACAATTTGGGACGGCCAGCATAAAAACGCTGTAGTAGTTAAAACAGCACAATAACAGCTAACAAAAAATAGCAGTGTAAATTTTAAACAGTGTACGTATTTACAACTTATTAAGGAGCCGTCACGTGAGTTCCATAATATTACAACTTTAACAGAAAGAAATTAAGTTGCCACGAGGCGAAAGTTGTTTATATGTGGGACTGTCTAGGTGCATGCTCGCGCAACAACAACAACGTTTATATACCCTGGATGCAGATTGCAATTTGCATTGTACAGGAATTGCATGCGTGCGCGCCAACACCGGATGCAGACTTGTGAGTAAACGTTTAACATGTGGTATTGGTAAAAGAAATAATTATCAATTACAAATAGTATGCATTTGCACAGTACCCAGGAATAATTGCACAAAGTGTTCACATTTTCACAAAGTGAATCACCACAAAAGGGAGGGTATGTTCAAGAGATTATGTGCATTGCTTTTACCAATACGATCGCATGCCATCAGTTGTGTCCATTCCTTAAATTAAAAAACATAGTGTCGTATTATATATTAGAAGAGATTCAGCAAGCCGTTGATCTATCCCCGAATTCGTGTGCGTATATTTGTATTAAGAATAACACCGCAATACCGGATAGGCAATGCATTAACATTACACCAACTCAATATAACATATTACACTACACATGTGTATGAATGTCACTAAAGAGTCATGAGAGACGCCTGATATGTTGTCACCCTGCTATTATCACAAAGATGAAATGCCCAATACTTACTATTAGTAAGGACATTTAGGCATGAAGGCGACCGGAGTGAATTGGTTGGAACCAGCAGAGCTAGACGCGAGAAGATGAAAGTATGATATACAACCCTACCCCTCCTAAGGCATAACTGTTTAGATGCGGAAGTGTCTCCAACAGCTCAGGGTAGATGTGTTTAATATACCACGAGAGGTCATGCTTGGCTTTCTTCTTCAGATACAAACGTTTCGTCACATCTTGAGCGCCCACTTTCTGAAACACGGGAATACATTTTATAGACGGCGCGCTGTTTTCCGACAACTGTCTTCACAAACCACTTAAGACCGTTTATCGAACAACAGATTGAAGTCAATGTGGTGGTAACTGAACTGATGGGATAAACGTTGAACAGGTCGAAAGGAGCATTTTGACAACGGACATTAATTGTATAAACGAAACTACAATAGGCCTCTACATTTAAAAACATATAGAATAGGTTTAGTTGCAACCATAACAAGGATAATCAAACTATTTTGTCAGTGATTGTTGCTAGCACGTAGACCCATATAGGGGCCTATATTTGCGTGGTGCGCCATTATTATTTTTGATGGGGCAACACAAGTGTGTTGACAAGAAATACCAGTTATCATTCTGGTGAATAGATGCAATAACTCAATTTATTTTGATTCCCATAATGCGTGGCTTACCAATTTACTACCTGGCACAACACCATATTTTACAAGAAATTGGCAATTCATATGAGACAGATTATACATGTTTTGATTCGTCAATGTTGTTGATATTAATTCGTGGAAATCCATTATGTGCTACAGCACTAATCCGTTGAACACGAGGACACTGTCGTTGTTCGACATTATTTCGGCGTACCTCGATATCTGGAACGAAGTCGAAGAACGTTTGTTTGTAGTCATCACCCCATAGATCAACCACTCTCCGGAAGTTGGCCATAGTTTGCCAGTGCCAATTGTTCCGATAGTCGCGATAGCCTTCCTTCTCCAGATGCGCCATGCGCGAACATGGAACCTTTACAATACGTCCTCCGAACAGCCAGACCTAGACAAAACGTTTCTCTTACTACAGAGGTAATCATACCGGTAAATCGATAACAAAAGAACTATCCTCTTTAATAAATGTTGAAATATAGTGACGGTGCAGTCGAAATTCAAGAAGGAAATAGCCTAATGGCAAAGAACAACAAAAGAAAAATCGAAGGAATTTGACGACATGACCTTGTTTGAGTTTGAACCAGGCCGGCGAGAAATGTGTTAATTAGTGGGACAAACACTAATGATTTGTATGCATAAATAATATCGTTTGTTGATTGATATTATCGATGTAAATAGTTACACAAAGTAAACGATATATCGTAGAGTTTGTCTGGTGTTTGGTGTTATTGAAGTAAATAGTTGAGGCGACAATGACGAAGAACATCCGGCTGTATTTACCCGTAGAGAGAGTTCGACGTTGTCCCCTCCCCAACCCAACATGTCGTCGTCATACTCGCCGATTTCGACGAAGAACGACTTGCTAATGGCGAAAGTGCCCATGTTTACCGGATTCCTACACAAAGACACAATTTATTTAAACTGCGTTGTATAGAAAGGTTAAAATAATTATTATAAAACTAAATCCCCATGAAGATTAAGAATACCGTACACTGAAACCACATTTATGAAAAACCGTGTGATTACATCAGGTCAAACAAAGTTATTATTATTTATTTGATGGTATGAGCAACTAGCATTGTAACCTAGGTTTCCACTGGAAAAAGGCAATTTCTAGATTAAGCTACAAATGTACAAATTCAAGCTTTGCTTTTTACGAAGCGATCTCCAAATCATGAGCACCCACGCTCTTGAACAAAGTCGTTTGCCCAGAATCTTTGCACAGAATGTTGTCTTTCAAGTTGACAATACATGTTATAAATTGTGTCGTTCTTCACAGTGCTAGCAACTAGTTGGACATTGAAGCAACGTTCGTGAAATACGACGTAGACTTACGGTATAGCATCAGTTTTGTTAGGTATTTTTGCTCGTGCTTTTGGTGATATAAGAGTAAATCCAACCACGAAGTCCCATGTCCAAAATGTCTTATACATGCCGCTACCGTGTTTGTATGTCCACGTACCTGCAACAGGTGTGCTTGCATCAAAAGAAAGCAGACACACATCCTCATGGCGTGTGATCTTCATGACCCATTGTGAAGTGGCGCTTTATACGTTTTTGGAGTTTTCGGATAAGTGGCATTAAAGTGGTACCTTATTTCGTTATATATCCTAAGTATTGTTTGGTGAATTGCTCAAATATATGCGACCTTTTAAACCGACGTTTAGTTAATTTTGGTTAATGGCGTCTATTGTGTTTTTTACATTGCGTTTTATTAAGTTCGTGCATTTTATTAGTTTGGGATTATTCTTTGGGCACTAAAAGGTGAGATCATTTCGGTATAAGTCACAGCATGTATGGACAAGACCTACACAATTACTTTTGGCACATTTGCAAAATAGACAAGTGCGACTTCATGATCGTTTCTCTATGGCGGGTCAAAAATGATGTCATCTCACGATGTTCAAAGAGTTATATCACTCCACGATGCCAACATATATTCACACACACGCACGCACGCACGCACATACACAATCCCATTAACCATGCGCGCACATGGAATTTCGAATGTTCGATTTCCATAGGAATGCAGTGAAATACATGCAGCCTAGTGCACCATGTATTACAGTATTATCGGCTCTACAAAAGGCGCCTTTTATGGGTGGTCTTCGCTGAGGACAATGCTGCATTGCTGCATGTAATTATTCTTTGCGATGACAATGGCCTCTTATTGTACATCTACAACTTTGTGCAATTTCCCTTAAATACTACATCTAATATCTGTTGTAGATCTAGTTCGCTTTCAACAATCAGTACCGCGTCGTCTGCATAACACAAACGATTCCAATTGTACTCTCCTACGTGGCCATATCTTCTAGGGTACGTAAGAGGACATCACAGTATGATAAAACGGGATTGATGGAGAGGACACGCGATTGTCTTAACATCGTCTACACCAATATATTGGCATAATGTAATTACCACTTTGTTCCGTGTTATTTGTAACAGCTCATTTGTAAAGTTGTCATGAATATAATTGTGTTACTATTATGTTATTAGAGTTAATTGTTCTACGACGATTAAGTAAGCTAGTGGTTTCTTTAATATCTATAATGTAAGTACGTCTAAAGTTATGAGTGAATGGTTAGTGTGAGCTTGATTGTCATTGCACTGAATGATTGCACATATTGTTTATACGCACCGTTCGCTGCTGGAAACATCCAATCTAAAGTGGGACTGGCCATTGTTTTGTTATCTTTCTTTATTTCCAAAAGCAAGCCTTCCAGCCTACAACAACAACAACGAGTAACTGGACACTGGCCATTTCTCACACAGATCAGATATCTACGAAAGCACGAGTTTTCTAGACACATATTCGAAAACACATGTAAGCCGATAGGAGTGTTTTCGTTGGTTACAGATGAGTCGTGGATCACGACACTTTGCAGAGCGCAATGGATCAAGGGTAGAGCTTCGGACTCTCGACTACGAGAACCCGGGTTCGAATCCTGTGCTGCGGTGTTAAAACCATGGGCAAGTGTTTTTACTCTACATTGCTCCAGTTCACTCATCTGTATAAATGAGTACCTGGCTATAGACAGTGGTGGATACGTGTACGAGCAGCCTTCGCGCATTAATTGTAGCATATGGCTGGATGCTTCCCAGAGAAGCCGAGATGGTGTCTGAGTGAGCAGGTCTGTCAGGGAAGTAAGTGTAAAGCGATTTAAACGGTCTTGAGGACTGGATACTGCGCTATATAAGAAGTTGCCTTTTTACGACGCGCCACTCACCAGTGTTCTTGTACTTCGCAGTGGATGTCCATGACGACGACCACTGGGCCCTGGGCGAGGTGGAAACCTACGTTTCTCGCACGAATAAGACCGAGATGTTTGCGACTCCGGAAGATCCTGATTGTCGTGCCTTTGAAGACAGCTGCCACGTAATTCTTCAGAATCCTCTTGTGCCCTTCTGGAAGATTACATTTATAAAATTAATAAGCCGCTATCAAAAATATGTAACTAACAAAATAACACCATGTGCGTGTTTGAATTATATACACACACACATATATATATATATATATATATATATATATATATATATATAATATTTAATATATGCATATATATATATATATATATATATATATATATATATATATATACATATATTATATATTATATATATATATATACAAAGACGAGATCATATATATATATATATAAATCATTTGTGTGTTTATATTATATATATATATATATATATATATATATTATATATATATATATATATATATATATATATATATATATATATATAATTAAATACGTGATTATATATATATATATATATATATATATATATATATATATATATATATATATATATATATATATAAATATATATTATATATATATATATGATCTCCGTCTGTCCTGTCAGACAATTGCTTGCGCTGCAATGATTGTCAGTTCGGCGATATGCTTCGCCTGGAGGGACTAAGAAATCCGACTCGGACAATCTGTACCGCGTCTACGATCTACGGCAGACATACCTAGTCGGCTAGGAAGAGACTGCAGCATTGGCTGAGCCCTGCTTTCGGTGATTCATCCTCTGAGCCAGTTGTGCCCTTCTTCTATCTTCACTCCTTTTCATAGCAGTTTTGACAACTGATCTTCACTTACAATGATCACTGGCGACGAGCTCCCAGTTGTTAATGTCAATTCCTGCCACCTTGTATGAGTCTTTGTACCGTAGATGTGGTTGGCCAACGGTATGATTTCCAGTGACAAGTTTACGATATAGGATATATTTAGGTATACGGTCATTAGCCATTCGATGGACGTGGCTGAGCAACGCATACGTCGCTGGCTTAATAGTGTGTAGCTGGTGTACGAAGCACGTTTCAGGACCTCTGTATTTGTACCATGTCCTGCTATGATGTCAAGGATGCGTCTAAAGCAGCGAAAATGAAAACAGTTCGGTCTCTTCTCTTGTCTTGTGTATGTTGTCCCGGCCTCAATCTCATAGAGGAGGGTACTGATATACACAAATAGATCGGTGTTTTCTGTCACATTTATGTTGCTCCACACTCTGTTGTTCAATAATATGGACATGACACCTGCAGCTTTTGCTATGCGCATATTAATTTCAGCATCCACGGACACATTTGTTTGCTGAGCCTAGATACTACAACACCAAGTGTCACATTGTCACAGTTGATTGATGGTAGTGCTGTGACATCCTGACCCATAACACTCATCTTTTTAATACTGATGGTCAATCAAAATTATTTAATGCATGGGAGAATCTGGCCATTAGTTTATGAAGGTCTTCCTCTGTGTGAGAGGTCAGCGCAGCATCAACTGCAAAAAGCACTTCTCGTATGAGGACTCGAGGCACCTTTGTCTTGGTTTTCAACCGGGCAAGGTTAAACAGCTTTCCGTCAGTTTCAGTGTTTGTGTTGTGTACGTATGCACCTTCCGTGGTTGAACGAGACATGTGATAACATCATCGAAAATAAGATGCCAAAGAGAGTTGAACCCAAAATACTTCCCTGTTTTACAGCGCTGCTGATCTGAAACGGTCTGGAGACAGCCACGTTATAGTTGACTGTGTCCTTCGTGTTGTCATGCAGGAGGAGATCACACTGAGTAGTTTTGGAGGACAACCAATTTTCTCCACCAAGCTGAACAAACATATCAGCCAGCTACTCAATGACACAGCTGAGTGAACTGGAGCAACGTAGAATGAACGAAGTTGCCCACGACAGCACAGATAGTGAGTAGGTTGCTGCACCGCGGTCAACACGAGGCTGCGTGAGGTGGTCTTACCATTGTAGCTGTGGTCGTCGACAATTACGATCTCTCGCAGGAGACGTGCCGGCGAGCGCTGGACGAGAGAGTGGAGCGTGTGTAGGATCTCGACCAAGTCTTCGTGCGTGTGGAACGACATGACGACTGACGCCGGCGGCAGCTCCGAGAGATCGCCATAGGTCTTGTTCTCGCACCTGCGCCGAAGACGACAAGATGGCCGAATATATAAAATGGACCCAGGTAGTTTTTCTACATAACAAAACATCTGCTGTCTTGAACAAGGCAGAATGGGACATCAGTGTTTTAAACAATAGTATGTATGCCTACTTTGTGTGTAACTAACAATTACTGATGGAAATCGCGCAAACTTAAGTATTCGCACGCACGATAGGAGCCAGAGCACAGTTTACCGGTCTGTTGTATTGCAGAATAAAATAGTACTTAGAATATCGTGATATTTGACAAATAAATTGCCCTGAATGCAGTAGATAACGCACATTACCTGGTCAATGCTAGCATGTATTTATGTGTTGCTTATTTAGAAGAGTATAGCAGAGACAGTGATTGATCGCCATTTTATTCACATGTAACCTGAAAACAACACGGCTATTTGGATCAATATTTTTGACCATTGTGGATGCACGTTTTTGAAAGACAGAGCTGGATGTATTTGCCTTAAGCATATGGCAACGTCATAATGGCAGTGCCTGTGAATCAATGTCGCATTTGTATTTCTCTGATACATGTGTTGTTATGATCTGATGGAACGTTAACATGGCTACCGATGGGAAAGTCAACAGCACCCGTGCCATGTATTCGAAGGGAAAATGTCGTCTATTGAGCTGTCAGTCCCTACTCACGCCTTCTCAATGGGTACCGCCGACACATGTTCCGTAGATGTTCTGTCCGCTCGAAACACGATATTCTGCGTCTTGAGCACGACATAGTCCAACTTTTCCGACGGTCTTTGTGCTGAGCGGTCTGCGGCAGAACGATGTAGTAAAAGCACACAGAGGCGTATGTGATGATATTCGCTTCAGTATATGGACGTATGATGGTGATGATAATGATGATGAATATTATTATTATCGTTATCGTTTTCATCGCCGTCGTCGTCATCATCATCACCATCATCACCATCATCATCACCATCATCACCATCACCATCATCATCACCATCGTCATCATCATCATCATAAGAGGCGTATGTGATGATATTCACTTCAGTATATGGACGTATGATGATGATGAATATTATTATTATCGTTATCGATGTCATCATCATCATCATCATCATCATTATCATCACGATCATCATAATCATCACTACCATCACCACTATCATTATCATCATCATCATCATCATCATCGTTTTTATTGTTATTGTTATTAATAGTTATCCAGCGATGCTCGGGGAAAAGGCAGTCACCCGCGCTAAAAGGTTTGAAAATTACAATCCTTAGGTCCCATCCTCACTGTCCTGACCACACGTTCTACGTGAGTGGCTCGGCTTTGCATTGAAGACAAAAAACTTATCCAGATAAACCACGTATATGCTAATAATATCGATATATTAAATCTTAGAGAGCGCTTCCACAATCGTGTACACTGGGATGTGATAAAGCCTCAGATTATTGGAAATGAGATCTAACAAAGGTATTGTTGACATAATTACGAACACAAAATAGACAAAACCTCAAATTGCCATCAGTTTAGTTTCACCCCAAACCCAACCATAAAATATCCTCCCCATCGATAAAATTGTAACTGATCACTGGCTTAATTGTTAGTTAGAGGCCTCTACACTTAACAATTGTATTGTTTCAGTGTGTCCCAGAAATAGGTCACATTCCTGGGTTAGTCCAGAGCTAGTAGAACTGTAGTCTTGCTTGACCGACACTCATTCGTCTGCGTAACGTCGCCGAAAAGATAGTCTGGTAACTGTGCCGTCTCTTGAATGTTGAATGGGCTAAAAGTGCTACCACCTGACTGGGCCTGGGTAATCGAGGCTAATACTGTCATAATTCCTGCTTCATAAACAACTGCAAATCTGTGTTTCTGTGTAGTTTTGTGTGAATATAAGTTTAATGTTGAATACTTTTAATAGTATTATCTTATAAAACTGTATCATTATTTTATTTTTATTTCATAGTTGGCCTGGGAACCAATCAATGTCTTTACCCTATTCTGGGGTAAGATCGCCCTGGTGGTAGCATTGGCAGAGCATTAATATCCCAGGGGGATGTGAGGGGCTAAAAACTGTTGCCATCTCATGTAGCCTAGGTAATCGAGGCTAGTAGAACTGGTACGACGCAGCACAAAAGTGACCCGAGGCTGGCAGAGTTGTGGGAGGATTACGCTTTTGCGATTGTATAACAATTTAATATAAAAACAAATGTAAATTTATCTTGCATCCAGTTACTTAGTTGTAGATAGCCTAATCGATTGGAGAAATTCTTGTTCAATGCGTATTAACGAGCTATAACACGATACTATTTTCACATATCTATCTAGAGCATTAAATTCTACAGTGTAGAACATATTCGTTTGCATAAGAAAAACCAATGGATGTGATAAAAACAAAAATGCACGTTTCACGGTAAAGCCAAATAGTCGGGGCGCACGCGGGTCGAAGTGGACACCTCGTGCTAATTTTGGCTGCCCTGTCGTTTTCTAAACTTCAAACCTTCCTTAATAATATTCCAGAGGGCAACCCTCTTAAATCAGTGTACGTCACTCCGAAAATTGCATTTACATCCAGGCCTATGTGGTCTCTTAATGGCCGCGTTGCATACTTTCGCTTTCCACATTAAATGTATAACAACAAACTTAATTGTAGTATCAAATAATCAAGAACGACGGGAACTACTACCTATGGCAATATCGTATTGATACGTTTATGTTTTAGGAATCCAGGTACAAAACATTGGACAATATATCGAAAACAAATTCGGTTTCGCATTCGCAGTTGACATCACACAACAGGAGTTATAATTACCTTAATATTATGTAATCAATATATTTGTGTAATATATCAAAATGATGTACATTCATTTACCTACTGAATAGTGCAAAGCAATAATAAAATAGTGCTACATCATACGCAATCACGAGCCGAACATGTACCCCACCCCCTAAGTGTTGCGCAATCGTGACGTGACGCAAATCGGAGTGGATTTCATTGATTGTATCATTTTCGCGTTTCTTAGAGTAGTAATACACTATTAAAAACAGTCCTGATGCCGGTTATTAAAGCGATGTTTGTTAAGACAATATCACCGTGCAGGCAATTGGGGGGAATGGTTTAGTCTAATAACATGCTCCCGTTTGTTGTTGCTGCTGGTCACCACAACTACATTTATTTGCTGCCACTGTGCCTACAGGAAATGAACAACATGAAGAACCCAACACCATACGTATGTCAGTACTTCACGAAAGGTCAATATGGTGTGCGAAAAAAGCTAGGTCAATCAAAGGTGTCACTTCTGATATGGCTCGTGGGCAGACATACAGCATAGATGTGAAGTAAAGTGCGAGTGCGCTTACATATATACCCATGGGTGCTAAAGCACGAATCAAGTAGCTTCACACAAAGTCTGTGTCATCTGAGGTATCATTCCATTTCAAAGAAGTGATGAACCATCCGCGGGCGGGGAGTGTCTAACAATACCACGAAGATGGAAACCAGGAAATGATCAATCAAACATGCATAAAAACAGCACGCGATCAATCCCGTCACGGTAGATTCCTGCAACATGCTAAATATTGCCACGAAACAGGGAGTCGCTGTAACCATCATGAAAACTCCAGAAATGTTTGAATGACAATTCAACGTCCAAAAGGTATGTGACAGTATATTCGAAGAACTGCATCCTCAATATCATCTTACTGTACCGCAGAAGTAGCAGCTGATCAATGACGTTG
This sequence comes from Ridgeia piscesae, assembly GCA_025642075.2. Lineage (NCBI taxonomy): Eukaryota > Metazoa > Annelida > Polychaeta > Sabellida > Siboglinidae > Ridgeia > Ridgeia piscesae. The sequence goes on along the minus strand of JAODUO010000008.1, from coordinate 479,597 downwards.
TCATGCTGGTGCTCCTTCGTCACCAGAAAGCTATTGGAAAAGATGTCAATCTTGAGGAAACCGTCGGAGAATATGAATGTTCTAAGGTACCGCAAGCTTTGTTTGAGGCAAATGGATCGATGCGTCATGGCTGTAAGGCATGATGGTTGACAGCTGTGCTGAAAGAGATTTACTTGAAAATGGAGGAGAAATTATTAGATATCGGTTGGAAGATGGGTTCGACAAATTTGGAACAAATATCTTTGACGGTGCTGCCATGACCAGAACTTACACAATGGTATACAAGTTGTGTGTCGCCAGCAAATGCCCTTGTAATTGTTCTTGCGCTAAATTCCAAGTGCGGCGTTGTGCTGCTTGTAAATGCAAAGATGATACCAAATGTGGGCGAGTAATAGCTGTTCGGACTCTTGCTGAAAACAATGGCTGTGACAAGAGTGACACAGATGACGCAGAACAATGATTAAGATGTGATTGAGTAACACCATGATATGTTTTTATTATCGAATAATGCGTGTTATCATAATTGTATACTGTCTTAACAAACATCGCATTAATAAACAGCAGTACTCTGTCTTTAATAGTGTATATTACCCTTAGGAACGCGAAAATGATACAATCAATGAAATCCACTCCGATTTGCGTCACGTCACGATTGCGGAACACTTAGGGGTGGGGTACATGTTTGGTTCGTGATTGCGTATAACGTAGCACTGTTTTACTATTGCTTTGCAGTGTTCAGTAAGAAAATGAATATAGATCATTTTTATACATTACGTAAGTATATTGATTACACATTAAGGTAACTATGACTCCTTTTGTATGATGTCAACTGATTTATTTTATTTTGTTTTGTTTTGTTTCCAATGTTTTGCATCTGGCATCTTGAAAAATAAACGTATCAACAAGATATTGCCACAAATATTAGTTCTCGTCATTCCTGATTATGTGATACTACACTTAAGTGTGTTGCTATACCGTTACTGTGAAAATGTCGAAAGAGAAATATATACAACGGGGCCATTAAGGGACCTGGATATAAGCGCAATTTTCGGAGTGAGGTACACTGATTTAAGAGGGTTGCCCTCTGGACTATTATTCTGGAGGATTTGAAGTTTAAAAAAATACAGGATAACCAAAAATAGAACGAGTTGTCCACTAGCTCCAAACGTTGGACCCGTGCGCCCCGACTAAAACTAACGGGCTGTTGTGTTTGCCAGCTTGACGTAGGCCGCATAAATTGACGCATATAGTTTATTGTGGTATATTGAAACCGCACCAGGTAGAGCCAGCGATGTGCATGTATAGTGTGCGCAGTACACTAAGGGCAGCCTCTTCACCAACATAACAGATTAGTGCCTCGGTACACTTGTTTAAAACTTTCGACTTTCACAATTTAAACTACTATAATTGATTTACTACGAATTAAATGGGCGAATTCGTATAACGTCCACATTGTATATAATGTAAGCCATTCGTTGATAATTGTGAAAGTGACATTGAGATGGATGGGGGTCCAAGAGGCAGAGATCGGGATGTAACTGAAAAATAAAAAATAAGATCAGTACGAATGACATTGTCAGGAAACTACTGTAAGCTGTGCTAGCGGAAGTGATGTAAGTTAGAAGTCAGAGGTGCGGTTGGTTTGGGCAATAACACAAACCGCTACAAAAACACATGGAAGAAACTTAGACAAAGATACAGTTTTACGCGTCCAGCTTTTAATGCGGCCAGAAGCAGCATTTGACAAGGCTTATCATTATCGCCATTTGCATAACATACCCTGATGAATATCTATAAGCTCGACGCGTTCCCAGATATCAGCCTGGGGTTGTTTATTCATCGCTAAACTCGTAATGACATAGTTCAACGAGAAAGCAGTAATGGCGAATGTGACAACTATCACAATGAATAAACGATGCCTCAGCATTGCTACACATAGACGCACACACTCGAAATTGATGTATCAAGTACGTCGCGGTTTGCCTACGTCACAATTACAATTATGCGCGAGACCTCCGTCGAGTATTGCCTTTGCCAACAACTTTGACAACGGTTAAATATGTTAATTACATCACTACTGCGACATAACATCTCATAGGGCAAACATAGCCTAAGCTATGCAAACAGGATGCATCAATTGAGGTTCCAGCGCGTGGCCGTTTGTCTATGTCACAACACAAATTATGTTTGTGACCTCCGTTAGGCCAGAGCTATGAATTAGATAGGAGTAGGGGCACTCCCCCGATAGCCTCGTTTTACCAGACTCCGCGAGGTGGCAGCACTTTTCAGCCCCCATCTAATAAACATTTAAACGCCGACAAAGTCATCAGACTGTCTTCTCGGTGAAATTATGCAGCCGAGCGACAGTCGGTTAAATGAGACTACTGCCGATGGAACCAAACGCGCACAGATCTCGCTCAGTTTCGTCGTTTAGTACGGTATCTGTTTTTACGTTTGTATACCATCCGTATGAGGGCGCTGTGTGTTGAAGAGCCCCCAGCTTAGATGTATTAGCTCTGGTTGGGCTTTGTTTTTATCAGCAATGCTGATAACGAGAATGTTAATTGATGTACCCACCGCGGTTTCCGTACATCACAATCACACCTATGCGCGACACCTCCGTCCGTTGCATAGAATTATTATAGTGTAAATATTACTACATACATTTTACAACGTTCCCATACTTTTTGTCATTAAAGTAATCTTCTGGAAACTTTATTTCAAAACAATATGTGTGAATGTGTAAATACAGTCTTCTTTGTCAAGATTACGACGAAATAAACATGAACAACAATTGCGTAACTGTCTTCTGGATTTCCATCACGTGCCTTATTGCCTAGCAATTGCGTCCACCAAGCCGTCAACACGCATGCAAAAATATGTGCAACAGCCGAACAATGGTATATTTTTTTGACATTCTTGTTGAAACGACGTTTATTTTTGCATATTTTACAAATGTCAGTGCAATTTAATATACATATGTAAAACATTTCAATAGGAAAAACACTCGCTTCTTCCTGTGTCCATTCGCCTCCGTAGAATGCTGTTCTGTATTATGCCAATGGACGATGTACATGACATTTGATTAGTTTTATCTGTGGACAAATTGAGCGTTCAACCATTACCACGGACGTTTTTATGTGGATCAAACTTACCAAAAATAAAGGTAATAACTGTTGCCCTCCGTGTATTGCTTTCTAACTTAGTGACACCGACTAAACACAACTAACAGCAATTGGTTGGATCAGACCTCGCCTGGTGAAGACATCAGCGTCAGTATCGTGGCCGCTGCGGGCAGCCAAATGAAAACGTGTTAGCTCGTGTAAATGTCGATTTCAGACACAATGTGCAACACTGAACATATTAAACATACGTAAGCATGGACAAGTGATGTTTGTTATTATTCGTATTTATACATAGACCAATCTGTATTAACCGCAACACTTGATCTACGATACAGACGTGCAACAATTAAAACACTGATATGTTTGCATAATAGGAGTCTTTCTCTCAAAACGGACACACTTCGTAGTGGTCCGTAGTGCATTTGATGGAAAAACTGTTGAACAAATGAAGTGAACAGTTGTGTATAATTGGGCTGAACACAAGACGGTGCATCGTAAATTAGCACTGAAGACATTAGACAGGGAAACTGACTGGACGCTTGCATGGTAATAGCGTGTGTACTCGGTATGATAACATAGCCACCCAAACACATAGCTACCGCGCGGGTGAAGAGAATATATAGATGGCAGAAAATAGCGTTGTCCCAATACTATAATAACAATTATGCTAAATAACCCGGAAGCTTAGATGGACGTTGAATGTGTGAAGAGGCGATGTTGACATGTATGTATATATGCACCTGAAACGAAACTAGTTGATATCTTACTTAGACAGAGAGAGCATTTACAAAGAAAGAGCATGGACAAATAGTGGAATCTTGGACGGCAAGGTCAAACGGTCAAGAATAGAAATCTACTGCAAAAAACAGATGGAGAAGGACTGCATTAGTCAATCATGCAGAAGAAGTTAACGAATGATGGAGATATTTTCGATCTACCTGACAAGGGAACAAGACGAATTAGTCAGGCATTTTTCTGGGATTTCATTTCGTTTTATCGGAACTAATTCAATTGAATCGATTCTATCCGACATTGTCAACGATTCAAACCTGTTTCTGTTTGTTTTATCTTGTTCGTTACATATCCTACACGCATCTGCAAAAATATCTGGCGCAATTTCTGTATACTGTATATATTTCTATACAGATAGAGATCGAGTTATAGTAGGCCAATTGCCGATCTCGTAACTACACGTGCTTCTTATATGTCATATTTACAGTTATTGAAGTATTAATAACGTGTAGATAATAATCGAGGTCAGCAGACAACCAGCAATGCTTCCAAACGATTGCTACGGTAACACGTTAAGTGAGTCCATCTATGCAACACCGACGCAGCGGCAATATCAACAGAGACGAACCGGGCTAACATCAGGCTCTGTGACAAATTGTCGGAGAAATCCCAGGAATGCATAAGCGCCAGGACGTCACTAAATGTAAATCACACAAGCCTGCGTCTGCGTCTGCGTCTGC
>JAODUO010000008.1:447500-470000 GCA_025642075.2 Ridgeia piscesae | reverse complement strand
ATTGGCACTCACGAGTTTGCATATAGAAACGGGATGTTGATGAAACCAAATAAATCGAACCATCTAACAAATGACAAAGTAACAGTTGCTGGAGAATATTGCGCAGGCCAAAAGTGGCACAACCCCATTATTATATAGCTATTATATAAATCCATCCAATAGAGATGCTGTCTCATAGCCGATGGAATGACAGCCTTGCAGGGTGTTGATGGCTATCAAGAACTTCAGTAACTACAAAGACGATGACAAATCATATGTTAAGCTCATTCAATCAAAAGCTCGAGGTCATGACCAAGTGAAGGTTCTCTTTGACAGTTATACGAAAGTATCCTCACTGGAGGAGTCAACCAACACCCTGCAGAGGCAATTCCAAGAGAATATGATCCAATATATAGTAAATGATTCAACGTGCATCAGACTTCTATAACCTGGCTCAAAATGTCTTCGACATGAGAACTGCTGAAAACCTAGTGACCGTGACACGCAATGATGTCAAGACAAACTCCGACTGCCCTGTGTCTACAGGTGTGAGCATACCCAAAGAAGCAAACAGTCGCATTATTCAACATATTGTGGAAGTTGCAGAAACATATTAATAGTCTACCTATACTCCCAACACACTGATGTCGTGTTCTTGGCGCTTCGCTGGACGCTACAATTGGGTACCAGCTTTACAACATTTCTTCCATCTTCCGAACTGTACTTGCTGCACTGGCTGGATTTGCAGGAGCAGAACAGTCCACTGAAGTGGTCAAGGGCTGTGAAGAGTTTTTATGTACACCATTATGTCCCGGATGGCTCTACATTACCCATGTGAACAAAATATGGTGGTACTTTTCAAATTACTGAGACATGAACAAGGATTAAACAAACTCCCACGTACCCATGGTGCATGGTTGGAACATACAAGGCGAGCACAAGTCCAGGCGAATGTTCGATCACGGGATATAGCCTTAGACCCAATCATCCGAAAATCTCCGGAGCCTGGATAGCACCAGAATGGTGGCCGATTGTTGTCAGTGCAAACCAAGGAAACACCAGCTCCAGAATTCAGTACTGGTTCAGTTTTGCAGCCGACGCAATGCATTAAAAAATCTTTCACATTTCGATGATACGTAGATCTTACGACACACAATATAATAGGCACTCTGAAGATTTGTAAATAATATGATTTGGTGGGCGATATTTTTAGCAATGGCAGACATGTGAATGTCTTTGAAATTCAAACGTAATACAACATATCAACGCCTCTAAAAATACTTTTTGACCTCCACTTCAGCTGTGAATATAATAGATTTTGTCTGAAGCCATCTTATAAAATGGTGGGTATTACAAAAATGGTGACTATTTGAAGTTCAGTAAAGGTTAAAAGTAATGCAATTTAAATAATCATATCTAAAACCCTACATTTTAGCTTCGATTGTATGGCTCTAGTATACGTGCAATTGCAGTGGATGTTGGGGATGGGGGTGGGGGTGGAAGATACAGAAATAATACTGTTTGATGGGGGCCATCTTTTAGAATGATGGATAAGTCCAAAGTAGTACAAGACAAAATTACTTCTAAAAATTGTGTATTTTGACATCAACTTTGGGTCCCTAAACCACGTAGTTCGTAAGCTATTGATATCATAATTTTAGAGATTTTGTCGGGCGCCATTTTGAAAAATGGCGGATGTTACAAAATGGCGGATATTTGAAACTCAATAAAGGTTAAAAGTAATACAATTTAAATAATCATATCTAAAACCCTTACATCTTGCCATCAATTTTTGCCTCTAGATTACGTAGTTCTTAAGATATGGGTAAATGGCTGAGCCGGACGCCATCTTTAAAAATGGCGGATATATGAATGTTAATGAAGGTAAAATGTACATTGGCGTATATCGCTATCCATCAAGCTATCCAATGTCATCAACATTACTGCATATGGTGATGACATTTTTAGATATTATGAGATTTGTATTGGCGACCGCCATCTTCACAAATGGCGCACCCGAAACACGGAAAATCTCAAAAATTGTTTATTTGAAATCCTTGTCCCATAGAACATATATCCACATACCACAATTATTTCTCTAGATGAAACCGTTATTAACGTACGGCGAAATAAAATATGGCAGATATTTTTTAAATGGCCGCTAAATCACTATGGGAAAATAATACAAAAAATGGCAACAACGGTTTTTAAGTTCTATATACTATTTGGATGAGTTTAAAACCTATTGCCAAGATTATAGCCAAAAATATGCTTCCTTTACACTTGCCGACGCACTACACGGGGAGGTTTACATTCAGCAGAGAGACGTTTGGAGTGAGATGGTTGGAGCAGAGTTGGAATGAGACAGACGATACACACGTACCCCTCCGAAGGCGTAACTGTTCCGATTGGGAATGGTGTCCAACAGCTCAGGATAGACGTTTTTGAGATACCACGACATATCATACTTGGCTTTCTTCTTCAAATACGTACGTTTCGATAAATCTTGAGCGCCCACTTTCTGAAACACGGGATGAGCATCAATATATCCATGATATGGGTTGGAAATTTGCGAAATGCAAATCTCTATCGCTTTACATTTGTGTGGTATGGTCATACCTACCATTATGTAAAACTGTCATAAAATCGTTAACGAATATTTCGAGAAATGAGTTTGGTAGTTATACAATTTTTATTTTAACCATGAATGTATTAGACGATTACTTTTTGTATACTAATATTTCAAAATAAGCTTGCTGCTTCATACAAATGAAGTTTAAATTGATATTATTACACAAAGCGTTAATCTTTATTTGGACGTGTTGCTTTGCTGTACACATTTAAAACCAGGCTAATGTCCCGGAAAATGCCTGATTACGTTGGCACTCGACATTGTTTCGACCTACCTTGATATCGGGCAAGAATTCGAAGAAAAGTTCTTTGTAGTCTTCACCCCACAGGTCGACGAATCTCCGGAAGTTGGCCATTATTTGCCAGTACCACTTCACACGGTAGTCGCGATAACCTTTCTTCTCCAGATGCGCCATATGCGAACACGGAACCTTTACAATACGTCCGCCGAACAGCCAGACCTATGAAACATGGTTCTCTTATAGAGAGGTGACTTAACAAAACCAATCGGCTGAAATGTGTTTGGAAGTAATTAACGTTGTCAGGTTAATATCGACATGACGATGAATCCGTCGTCGATAATGCGGGATTTAACAAGATTGAACCAGATTTATCAAGATTGAAAACGTTTGCTGTTTTAAGGAAGCAAACAGACGAAAAGTGGACAAGGCAACCAACAGAGATAATTTGATTTTTTGTAAATAATGTGGGTGTACTCCAAACACAAATGTAGTAAGAAGGATCACAAAGTATGGCAGTGTTCGAATGAATTATTAAGTTCATGTTGTCAGTTTACAATCAAGCGATGACAGGCACATTCGTGTTCCAGACATTCTTCATATTCAATTGGAATAAAGATGACTTGGCATCGTGGATATTTAAGCTGTTGTAGGTGTTGAGGTAGGTTCTCTTAAATCAATGAATAAAATGAATAGAAAATGTTGGTTTGGATATATATATATATATATATATATATATATATATATATATATATATATATGTGTGTGTGTGTGTGTTTGTGTGTGTACTATATATATATATATATATATATATATATATATATATATATGCAGTGTATACCTGTGCGGGCGTGCATGCGTGTGTGCGTGTGTGTGTGTGGGTGCGTGTGTGCGTGGGTGCATGCGTGCGTGCGTGCGTGCGTGTGTGATATCGTTGCTCTTGAATAGCCAAGGACGTGATGGCGAAGATTGCCTAATGTTATTGTCCTATTTACCCGCACAGAGAGGTCGAGGTTGTCTCCGCCCCATCCCCACATGTCGTCATCGTAGGCGCCGATCTCGTTGAAGAACGACTTGGTGATGGCGAAGGTTCCCATGTTGGCTGGATTCCTAGGCAAAGATACAAACTTTCGTTTTATTTCGACCATTTTGCAGCTTCAACCTTTAAATAATTAGCATTACTATCTTACATCTAATAACAGACCAACATACAATCTATTCATATTGACTTAAGCTAAACAGTTTCTCTGGAAAGGCCGTCAAAACTGGTTATAAAACTGTGCCATTACTTTGCTGTGAAAACGTGTGCGAAACATACGGAATACTGTCAGTTTTCGTCTCGATTTTCTCTCGTTCGTTTATTGGTATATGATCAAAGCCGACACTGCAGTCCCACATCCAGTATGTCTTGAGCGTGGCGCTGCCATGCTCATATGTCCACGTCCCTGCAATGCAGACGAACGTTTGCTTCAAAGGACGACAAACGCTACCATCTCGTTACACACCGTGCCCTTTCTAATTTTTTAGAAATTATTTTAATACTGATTAAATAATTTATTTATATATTTATTTTAATTAATTTATCATTATAACAAATTGTTATTATTGTATGAAATGTTTATGTATTTTGTATGGTACGTATGTATTTTTAAAGACAACTTATAATTTTGTATTTTACTTATATGTATTTTTAGAGACAACGTATTTTAATTAGTAAAATTTCAGTGGGATTTTGAAATTCTGTATATTTATAATTTTAAGTATAATACTAATTTATGTACACTTTTATAAGTAATTTAATTAATTTAGTGAACACTCGATAAGCCATAGGCTGAGACGCATGTGTCTGGGGCTGAGCGTCAGATTTAAGTTAGATGATGAACGAGTTTGTATTAAGTTGTATTCTTTGTTGCATACGGGCGTTATACACGATAACCATTTTAATTAAGAACACAAATGAATAGATATAATTTACCTTTTTGACATGTGTAGCCACATTAGCATATTAACTTCTAAAATACGATTTTTATTTTACATGTACGCCGGTGATGGCATTACTATGGTTGGTATTTCGCATGACGCTAAACTAAGCTTGATTACGATTTCGCTGTACATATGCCATAGTCGGTAGCCGTGAATTTGAACATAATGTACGATGTTGCGACGGGAAAAAACTTTATACGAACCATTCGGTGCCGGAAACATCCAGTCTAAAGTCGGGCTGGCCATAGTGCGATTATTTTGCTTTATCTCCCAAAGCAAGGCTTCCAACCTAAACAGACACACGCTGCTTGACTGTGATATAACGCAGTCGTCACTGACCAAACGAAATGGTTTGTGTTTCCCCCATTGCTATCATAGAACGTGCGTCTTTAGACAATCATTTGAACGTATTAAATAGAGCAGTAGCCAATCCCCACGACTACTTAAAACGCTTTATAATTAACTCCCTGGCAGACGTGTACAGTCGACCGCCATCCTGACTTTTCTGGGAAGCCGAGCCCGAAACTGCTCGATTGAGAGTGCCCGGTGTTCTACTCACTACGGTATGCCACAAACAGCATATGTATTGTTGTACAGGTCAGCTGTAAATCTCCCCAATGACGCGCCACTCACCAATGTTCTTGCACCTCAAAGTGGATGTCCATGACGACCACCACCGGTCCTTGGGCCAGGCGGACACCGACGTTTCTCGCGTGTATAAGACCGAGCTGTTTCGGAGTCCGGTATATTCGGATTGTCATGTCTTTGAAGACAGTTGCCACGTAATTCTCCAGAATTGTCTTATGCGCCTCTGTACGAAGACAGTATGTTTTAACATTTGAAAATAAACCGTTATTTACAACATAGATAGGACACGTATGCACGGTTCCCACTATTTGGTTTTTATTACCATCGCACATATAATAACAGAAAAACACCCACATCAATGGGTATGTACGACAAAACAAAAACATCAATGAAGCACAGGAACCGGCAGTTTGCCAATGCTGCAGCCATATCACACAAGGCTGCGTGAATGGGAAAATCATTCATACGACACAAGACAGGCAACTACTTGAGACAACTGCAATCACTGAGATAATAAGTGAGTATGGTTAACGTTTTACTCTATTACATAAAGAGAGATGCTTTCTCATTCAGGTGCTCTGTCCTCATCCAAGATAGACACCCGACTTCACAAAGGACGTTTGACTAACGTGTCCCACCACGCTCATCAACGGTGATCACACGTCGCTGCACAAGTTGTGACACTGGTCTCATTATAGGGCGTGCAAGTCTCGCGCGCGAAAACGAGGCTGGGGGCAGTGGGGGGCAGGAGGTTCATATACTCCATGTTAACATATAGGACTTTGTTTTGTTTTTGGTCGTAATAATCGAACTGTTCCGAAATAGCGTATTTCATTTATATTGTCCGAAGGATTATTACAAGCAGACGCAGTGGAACATTTTGCGGGTGACAATGATCATGGAAATCAAAAATTTTAATCGATTATCATGGTGGTTGCCATGGCAATAGCGATAAGTACTTGTGTTTGGCGATCGTGACTAATAATGAAGAGTGCCATTTTTCGCGCAGTACAACCTGTTTGGGCCAAACGTATACATGTGTTATGATTATGCGCATTTAGACAACTTGTCAGATATAAGTGCTTATCGAAACCACAACGTACAGCAATGTAAAACGCAAATTCCGTAAAAGACACATACGGTCTAACATCGTGTCTATTATCTGCACAACGTAAATCGCTATGTGTCTATGATGATGTGATAAAGTCAATATTCAATCTGACATTTAAGATAAGAAACGTATAACACAAGATATTTATGAACTAATTTTCATAGTATTCATCAGTCGGAAGCTACAACTGTCATCCATCGTTAGATTATTATTATTGTGTCCAGTCCCCAATTAGTCTCGCTTAGTCCCCAATAAGCTCCAGTCGCGCGGAGTCACGCCATGTATCGTGACCACTTGCAGGCCCTATTGACAGTGTTCACTCGCAGCGAGAGAACCGCCATATACAGTGTTGGGCGAACGGTGCTAGTCATAGCCTCGTTACCCAGAGGTCGAGAGGTAGCCTCGGTTACCCAGACGTTGAGAGGTGGCATGACATTTTAGCTTCTCACATCCGCCTGGGGAATTAATGCTCTGCCAATGTTCCCGCCATGGCTGCCTTACCCCAGAATACGGCAGAGAAGCTGATTGGTTTTCAAGCCGAATTTGAAATAGCAAGTTTACCCTGTTTACCAGACAATATTATGTTATAAAAACTATTCCAAATTTAAATTATACTGAAACATATCACACACAAAATAAACAGAAATGACAATTTTTCGTGGCTAATGTTTCATCTCAATTTGTATTTTCTACTTTTTATTTTGTGTGTGTATATATATATATATATATATATATATATATATATATATATATATATATATATATATTATAACTTAGTTTCGTTATTAAAAACATATATACATTATACACGAGAATAATAATTTTTATTATACACGAAAACCTTTCAATTAATCCACAACAATGATACCGTATGACGGCTTCGAGCAGTGACACTACATTAGGGGTACAAAAGCAAAGCATACTTGTCACCAGACTGTCTTCTCGGCGAAGTTACGCGGCCTAGCGAGAGTTGGTTAATCATTGTTTGGATACCCGACAAGAACATTGACACTGTTGATATCGGCAACGACAAGCGTTCATAAACGTTACGTGGTCTTACCGTTGTAGCTATGGTCGTCGACAATAACGATCTCTCGCAGGAGACGTGCCGGCGAGCGCTGGACGAGAGAGTGGAGCGTGTGTAGGATCTCGACCAAGTCTTCGTGCGTGTGGAACGACGTGACGACTGACGCCGGCGGCAGCTCCGAGAGGTCGCCATAGGTCTTGTTCTCGCACCTGCGCCGAAGACGACAAGATGGCCGAATATATAAATGGACCCAGGCAGTGCCTCTGTTAGGATCAATTTAGCCCTACTAATTTGAACAGAACGTCTGTTGTCTTGAACGTGGGGAAAATCATAATGGGATATCAGGTTTTTTAATAACATTATGTCAGTTGTCACAATAACTTATGAAAATAGCGCAAATTTATTTTGTCACACGCACGATATGAGACAGAGAATAGTTAACCGCCCTGATGTGTTGCAATTTAATGTAGTACTTAGAATATGGTGACACGGCTATTTTTGTCTTTATATGGCATATGTCCGGTTATCACAATATCACGTTATTACCTTAGACTAACCAACACATGGAGAGACCAACCAACGACCGCGTCCATTTTTGAATTTCTATCTTAATGAGAAATGACAGGTGTCTTCAACACTGTTCCCACCCACTCACACGTTCTCTGGCAGGTACACCCAGGTGTGCACGGTAGACGGTCTATTCTTTCGCAACACAACATTATGTGTCTTTAGAATAGCGTAGTCCAACTTGATCGGTGACGTTTGTGTTTTGCGACCTGCAGTAAAACAGCGCTGTAATGATTGTGCGTGGACATGATGAGTTCAATGATCTAAAGCATGAAACGTATTCGTACGCGCGTAGCACATCTTTTACAGACCAGCCAACTCCCGCCTTGTTTATTATTGATGCGCCATAAAACATAGTTCCTACAGATAACTATAGAGTATTACAACAATTTTTAAGAGTGTAACTACCGTTTATATATGATATGTTCGAGTTTCGCAGATTAAGAATAATCGATAATGGTTATTGACAAATTTCAAAAAGAATGAAATTATGCACGCTTTCACACTTCGTATCACATTTCTACATGAATTGTTAACATCAGTTTCTAAAAGATCAAGCCATATTTGTCACTAAGATACGCAGTCAGAAGTAGCAACAAGTACAAGCGTTTACGGGATGATAGTAAAACTTATTTTTACGGGCAGCGCAGTTGGTTTCATTGCTGTAGGCATTTCCAAACTAGCGTTGGTAACCATCACGGGGCAACTGATACTTGCATATAACATTGCAACAAACCGCGTTTCTTTCGCAAATGCGTTAGGAGAGGGGTCTCGTTACCACGTATCGCGTCGTTACAATACGTGATTTACAATTTATCCACCACTAACTGATGCAAAATACAGGTAATTTCTCCTGTTGTATAACGTTATACACTAGGTGGGTTCGATCATACCGCGTTAAACGTCGTTCTTTTTCAACGGTAAAATTTTCCATACGGTAATTACTATGCGAAGACTATTTTAGACATCACGTGTAAGCAATCGTGCACCAGACTCATTTATTCTCATATATTCTCACTGTACAAAACATGTGCAGAGCAAAGATTGGTTTGGCAAACAATCTACGTTTACATTCAAAATGACACGGACGGCCAATGGAGAGATGACCCTCACTAAGAGGGTTTGTTGTCATTGTTGCGGCTCCTGTTGCTTTGTTAATATACCGTGGAGCGATTTAAATCTCCAATCATCATAACCTTTCAACCGATGTGTTCTTGATGGAAAGGACTATGGTATAATTCCACATCCGCCCTCCGCACCATAACTAAGATCATTATTGATAAATCGTAAACATTATGAATCTACATCGATATCAAAAATATAATAAAAATAAATCAACTACGATTAGAAGGCAACATGACGGCTACCAAAATGGCACGCCATGTTATATTATATAGTTGTTTGGTATCATATGTATGGTTATTCGGGATCTATTAAGGATTGTTATCGTATGTGTTACCTGTAGGTTTTGCTGTCTTCGTGTGCCTTTCAACCGAGTCCGCTTTATCGATGAACTCCTTGAAGGCAGTTGGTTTGAAATTGGCATGACCTAGAATGCATTCAAATCCTTCATAAAATGTATTGATATAAGTTATTCAGCAGAGAACAATTCAATACTATACAGTTGCCCTCTTTACAGTGTATAATGTGCCCAGTACAGTACTAGACTATACAGTTGCCCTCTTTACAGTGTATAATGTGCCCAGTACAGTACTAGACTATACAGTTGCCCTCTTTACAGTATATCATGTGCCCAGTACAGTACTAGACTATACAGTTGCCCTCTTTACAGTGTATAATGTGCCCAGTACAGTACTAGACTATACAGTTGCCCTCTTTACAGTATAGTCAGTGCACTATACAGTTGCCCTCTTTACAGTGTATAATGTCCCAGTACAGTACTAGACTATACAGTTGCCCTCTTTACAGTGTATAATGTGCCCAGTACAGTACTAGACTATACAGTTGCCCTCTTTACAGTGTATAATGTGCCCAGTACAGTACTAGACTATACAGTTGCCCTCTTTACAGTGTATAATGTGCCCAGTACAGTACTAGACTATACAGTTGCCCTCTTACAGTGTATAATGTGCCCAGTACAGTACTAGACTATACAGTTGCCCTCTTTACAGTGTATAATGTGCCCAGTACAGTACTAGACTATACAGTTGCCCTCTTTACAGTGTATAATGTGCCCAGTACAGTACTAGACTATACAGTTGCCCTCTTTACAGTGTATAATGTGCCCAGTACAGTACTAGACTATACAGTTGCCCTCTTTACAGTGTATAATGTACCCAGTACAGTACTAGACTATACAGTTGCCCTCTTTACAGTGTATAATGTACCCAGTACAGTACTAGACTATACAGTTGCCCTCTTTACAGTGTATAATGTGCCCAGTACAGTACTAGACTATACAGTTGCCCTCTTTACAGTGTATAATGTGCCCAGTACAGTACTAGACTATACAGTTGCCCTCTTTACAGTGTATAATGTACCCAGTACAGTACTAGACTATACAGTTGCCCTCTTTACAGTGTATAATGTGCCCAGTACAGTACTAGACTATACAGTTGCCCTCTTTACAGTGTATAATGTGCCCAGTACAGTACTAGACTATACAGTTGCCCTCTTTACAGTGTATAATGTGTCCAGTACAGTACTAGACTATACAGTTGCCCTCTTTACAGTGTATAATGTGCCCAGTACAGTACTAGACTATACAGTTGCCCTCTTTACAGTGTATAATGTGCCCAGTACAGTACTAGACTATACAGTTGCCCTCTTTACAGTGTATAATGTGTCCAGTACAGTACTAGACTATACAGTTGCCCTCTTTACAGTGTATAATGTGCCCAGTACAGTACTAGACTATACAGTTGCCCTCTTTACAGTGTATAATGTGCCCAGTACAGTACTAGACTATACAGTTGCCCTCTTTACAGTGTATAATGTGCCCAGTACAGTACTAGACTATACAGTTGCCCTCTTTACAGTGTATAATGTGCCCAGTACAGTACTAGACTATACAGTTGCCCTCTTTACAGTGTATAATGTGTCCAGTACAGTACTAGACTATACAGTTGCCCTCTTTACAGTGTATAATGTGCCCAGTACAGTACTAGACTATACAGTTGCCCTCTTTACAGTGTATAATGTGCCCAGTACAGTACTAGACTATACAGTTGCCCTCTTTACAGTGTATAATGTGCCCAGTACAGTACTAGACTATACAGTTGCCCTCTTTACAGTGTATAATGTGCCCAGTACAGTACTAGACTATACAGTTGCCCTCTTTACAGTGTATAATGTGTCCAGTACAGTACTAGACTATACAGTTGCCCTCTTTACAGTGTATAATGTGCCCAGTACAGTACTAGACTATACAGTTGCCCTCTTTACAGTGTATAATGTGCCCAGTACAGTACTAGACTATACAGTTGCCCTCTTTACAGTGTATAATGTGCCCAGTACAGTACTTGACTATACAGTTGCCCTCTTTACAGTGTATAATGTGCCCAGTACAGTACTAGACTATACAGTTGCCCTCTTTACAGTGTATAATGTGCCCAGTACAGTACTAGACTATACAGTTGCCCTCTTTACAGTGTATAATGTGCCCAGTACAGTACTAGACTATACAGTTGCCCTCTTTACAGTGTATAATGTGCCCAGTACAGTACTAGACTAGACGACGACAGCACGGCACGGCACGGCACGGCACGGCACGGCACGGCACGGCACGGCACGGCACGGCACGGCACGGCACGGCACGGCACGGCACGGCACGGCACGGCACGGCACGGCACGGCACGGCACGGCACGGCACGGCACGGCACGGCACGAGCATCGCCATACGATGCCCTAGGTCCTCCACCCACAATATGCACAATGCTGATTAAGTTAAGGCTATTCATGTAACATACCCAGTCTTATATCTATATCCCTCATGTCTCTGGGAATAAAACCCTGGGGTTGTCTCTCTGTCAACAAAGTCCTTTGCTCCCACCACTGGGCAATGATCGCATTCAACCAGACGACACCAGTGATGATGACGACAAGTTTCACGATGACCAAACGGTGTCTGGGCAAAGCTGTCATGACTACATCAACATGCGACCCGGAACACGCGTGTTGTACTTGTGATATGTGATCCCAAAAGCAGTAATAGTTTCTGGTGTTATGTTTGAGACCCTAGTTAACTACAGACGCAATCTTTGAAGCAACACAGTTAAGCCCCGCCCACTCGCTCTCATTGGTCGAGAGCGAGTAAACGTGGATTACCATTAGTAGCAACAATTTGTCTATCGGCTGTTTGCTACTTGAGATGTGACGTATATAAGCAAGTGTCAGTGGTTCTCACAACTGTCATACGTGATGGGTGATTTAGTGTAGCGAGTGTAGCCTTTATCATGTCAAAGAAGACGGTTTAGTGTCTTATTATGATTGTAGTAGCATCCGGTCTTATTTTTTATATTGCGCCCCGCAATATACTAATTGCAGCATCATACTTTCTCTGATATATATATATATATATATATATATATATATATATATATATATATATATATATATATATATATATATATATATATATAATATATATATAATTATATATATATATAAATTATATAATATGCACATGGTTTATCATGGCATAAAATATGGGAAATAAGACAACAGTAGCACAAATGCATTGTGTCTTTGTATGCCAGGCAGTTAATGGCATGCTGCTACTAACAAATCATAATGCATAATTTGCATAAATTAGACAATTATAATTGAGATATACAAATGTAAAACACCTTGCCAAAAGTTGCTCTGTATGGATACTTATAAATTCATTATGTAGTTTTTGATAGGTGATACGTTTGATCTAGGCCGGCCTTTCAACGCAATTGTGGCAGCCGTGTTATAGGTGATGTGCGCAGTTGCAGCTGCTCTAGTTGTCTCTCCACGGCTACATGGGCTAGTGCCGGAATGTCCACGACAATGAAACCAACTGAGTGCGCCATAAAACCCAAGTTTTACTGTCGGTCGAGTAAACTATTGCGTTCGTCGTGTGTTAATAATTAATGTAGGCCTGTATGTTTGATAGGAACTGTGAACGTTTGTATAGTCATTCATCTTGAAAATTATCATTAATAGTAAACTGGGAAATTCGAAAATATAATATTACATAAAAGCTACTGGACTCGACACACGCTCCGCTCCTGTGCTGTCCTACTGCAGGTTTACTTGCTACAGAAGGTGTGAATACGAAGTGTTGGTATAAAACGTATACTTTATTACTAATTGAAGGATGCACTCAAAAATAGATCCGGCCGCACATGCACACACGTACGCATGCACACACGTACGCATGCACACACGTACGCACGCACGCACCACACGCACGCACGCACGCACGCACGCACGCACGCACGCACCACACACACACACACACACACACACACACACACACACACACACAACACACACACACACACGCATATGCACCATCATATCGAGTTTCTATAACATGTTTCAAGTTGTTTTGATGTTGCTCAGTAGCACGTATCTGTTTCACGGGTATAAATTGTGTTGTATTTGTGTCGGCGTCAACAAATGAAATATGACCAACGAACACACACATAGTTAGTAAATATTTTTGGTACGGATAAATAATAACAATCAGTTATATGAATGATACAAGACTAGAATAACAGGTTGTTAGTAGTCAATCCGTCTATACAATTTAAGTATTAAAACGTTAAATTGAAAGCATGACAAGTGTGTCTCTTTCCAGGAGCCTATTTCTACTTGTCACTGTTTATGTTTATTTGGTTTTTAGACTATTGACTTTTGATCTAAACATCGGCGATATGTTTAAATAAAACGTTAGCCATTAAATCATGTGTAACATGGGCAGATTTAGTGCTCAGTTATTCCCCAGATTGCGCCACTGAAATGGTTTCTCCTGCACGCAGATCGGGGGGGGGGCGACAGTAGACACCAGGAAATAAAAGTTACTTACTTACTTACTTACTTACTTACTTACTTACTTACCTACCTACCTACCTACCTACCTACCTACCTACCTACCTACCTACCTACCTACCTACCTACCTACCTACCTACCTACCTACCTACCTACCTACCTACCTACCTACCTACCTACTTACCTACTTACCTACTTACCTACTTACCTACTTACCTACTTACCTACTTACCTACTTACCTACTTACCTACTTACCTACTTACCTACTTACCTACTTACTTACTTACTTACTTACTTACTTACTTACTTACTTACTTACTTACTTACTTACTTATACTTACTTACTTACTTACTTACTTACTTACTTACTAGGATTATTAGGATAAACGAATAAAAAATTCATGCATAATTATGTGAACCCAGTAAAATGAAATCAGTAGGTAGTTTCTTAAAAAAAAGTTAGTTTGTTTTCAGAAATCTATGTACAAAAATAATTGCCTAGTAAGGTAACAAATTAAAATGTCATACAAATCATACTGTTTTCGATATAACACAAAGTGAAAATAGGCTTACAATTAGTTCCGTCTTAAGCATAAGGGAATTTCGACACGAAACGACATTAATAACGTTATAGTGGGTCTGTCCATTTTACGGAAAATCTAATCAACACCTCTAAAACCGCCGTCCCAGATATATAAAATTTCAACGATATGTATAGAACTTGAGATTCGGTGATAACATGCACTAGATCATGTAATTGTTTACGATAAATCTTTAAAATGCATATCGGTGAAGGTCAAAAATAATAACATCGCATCTAAAATACAACATTTTAACACTCCATGTTGGATTCATGGCGCTGCCATATTGAGACTTATGCGCCAGTGACGTAAACATCTTACGTCACTGGCGCATGCACGTTCGAACATCCTATGTCTGTCCAATGGTATTTGATGTATCCAGTAGGTCGCAGATTGCTGACGTCACTGTCACAATTGTTAGCGAAGATTTCGCGAATCCCTGCCTTTTTCAGCAATGCGCCAGTGACGTACACGATTTGGCTAACGTCACTGGCCCATTAGTCTCAAGATGGCAGCACCCTGAAGCTAAGGTAGCATGTTACTGGTATCATTAAACAATAACAAGTTGTTTATTAACGATGGTTGTGCACAGATATTAAGCACAACCAATATAGTATACATATGAAAGTTAATACTGTGAACCTCTCACTGACTCACTTTAAGGTATTCTTGTAAACGGTTCCCGGTGTCTGGGCGACGACAACACAAATATAAGTAAGTAAGTGTGATATACTTTTAACAAGATTTAACAAGATTTAACAAGATTGCCACCTAGAGATTCAACTCTAGATGGCAGGTGGACTACGAAGCCATTTGGCTTATCGAGAGTCCAACCTATCTATCTAAGTATACCCCGCCCTTCTTAGGTATATGTCGATTTTATTTTTAAATATATTAATACTACTAGCACCTACACAATCAGCTGATAATCTGTTCCATTCGTTTACTGTTCTTTGTGAAAATGAAAATTTTCTAATATCTAGTCTACACTGCTTCTTTGCTAATGTAACTCCATGTCCTCTAGTCCTTCTCTCTTCCTTGACTGTGAAAAATATTTCTGTCAATATTTTCATATCCATTCAATATTTTAAACACCTCAATCTGATCTCCTCTCAATCTTCTGGTTTCTAGTGTTGTTAAACCACATTCTTTTAGACGCATTTCATAACTAATATTCCTGAGTTTTTGTATCATTTTGGTTGCTCTCCTTTGTACTCTTTCTAGCATATCAATATCCTTCTTGCGATATGGCCTCCATGCTTGTATACAATATTCTAAGTGAGGCCTAACTATTGTTTTATACAGCGGTATTATTAGTTCTTTTCTTTGTACACTATATTTCGCCTAATTAATCCAAGAATTTGGTTTCCCTTCGCTGCTGCAATTCCACACTGCTCTGATACCTTCATGTCAGCACTAATAGTTAACCCTAAGTCCTTTTCCTTTAAGGTAGTATTTAGTACAGTATCACCCATTGTATATTGTGCATCTTCATTCCCACGTCCTGTGTGAAGGCACTTACACTTTCCAAAATTAAACAGCATTTGCCACTTCTCAGACCATTCTATCAACTTATTAAGATCATCTTGTAAATGCTGTCTATCTGCATCACTTTTAATTTTCCTAAACACTTTTGTGTCGTCCGCAAACTTCAACACCTTGCTTGTTATGTCATCATCCAAATCATTGATATATATTAAGAATAAAATATGTCCCAGTACTGATCCCTGCGGTACTCCACTCAAAACCGATTTCCAGTTTGAAACCTCCCCATCAACTACTACTCTTTGTCTTCTATCAATAAGCCATTTTTCTATCCAGTTGATCATTCCATTTCCTATGCCATGGGCCTTTAGTTTAAGCAGTAGTCTTTGGTGTGGCACTTTGTCAAAGGCTTTTTTTAAATCTAAGTAGATTATATCTACTGGTGATCCCTCATCTAGCCACTTTGTGACATCTTCCAAAAACATAACATATTTGTTAAGCATGACATCGCTTTTAAAAACCCATGTTGAGATGGGTTTATCAATTTATTTTTAACAAGAAAATCAACCAGGTGATCTTTAATTAGTCTTTCTAATAGTTTGCAAATCACCGATGTTAAACTCACTGGTGTATAGTTCTCTGACTTGTTTCTCGACCCTTTTTTAAATAATGGTATAATGTTTGCTTCTTTCCATTCTAACGGAACTATTCCCTCCTCTAATGACAATTTGAACACTGTTGCAAGCGGTATGCTGATTTGTTCTACAATTTCCAATAGTAATTTGGGAGGAATCCCATCCACTCCAGGTGATTTATTATCCTTCATATCTCTTATTTTCATAGCTACCATTGTTGGGGTTACAATTAGTTGTCATAAATAGTCAAACTCTCTTCCTTCGAACTTAGTCTCAAGTACTGGTAATATACTAATATCTTCCCCGGTAAACACCGAACTAAAGTACTCATTTAGGTTTTCTGCCATTAAGAATCCCTCTGTTATTATGTTTCCATCACTACCTTCTAGAGGACCGACCTTATCCTGAACTTTCTGTTTACTTCGAACATACGCATAACAACTCTTGCTGTCATGTTTTATATTAAAAGCAATTTTTTGTTCGTAGCTTCTCTTTGAATTTATAATTTCAGCTGTAGCTTGACTAAGTGCTTCTTTATAAATGCTATAGTTTTCTTCACTTCCGGTATGTCTATATTTCTTCCACATCATTTGCTTGTACTTGATTTTTCTAATGACTTCTTTCGATAAGTGTTTCTTCTTTGACCGTTTCCCCTGTTTTTTCAAGGGGACAAATTTGTCAACGACGCAGTCAATTTCACTCTTTAAAATATTCCAGCATTCTGTTGCTGTCTTATTCTTCAGTGTGTTATTCCAGTCTATCTTTGCTAAATATTCCCTCATGTCCTTATATCTTCCTTTGTGAAAATTTTTCCTGTACCTTATTTTTCTATTCCGTTCTCCCTTTACTTTGATGATAAAATGTATCTGGTTGTGATCACTACACCCCAGTGGCTCACATATCTTGACATTATCAACAAATTCCTTCTGTGAGCTCAATACTATGTCTAACACGTTCTCGCCCCTGGTTGCTTCTAACACATGTTGAGAAAGGAAACTATCTTGTACTAAATTTAAAAACTCTTGATCCTCTCTCCCGGTACTCTGTAGAGATGTCCACTGTATATGCCCATGGTTAAAATCCCCCATAATAATACAGTCCTGTTTACTCACTTCTTTGATAGCGTTATGTATTTTTTCATTCTCTTCCATGCTTATGTTTGGACTCCGATACACTAACCCAACAGTTAATGTTGACTTTCCTGTAACTATGTTACACCAGACAGCTTCTTCACATTCTGCTTCTTTTTCTAATTTTATTTCATAAGCTTGGATGGATTCTTTAATATATAAAATAACTCCGCCTCCCCTTCTTCCTAATCTATCTTTCCTAAACATTATATACCCTGTCATTCCTAATTCGGCATCTGATATATCGGGTGTGGCCCAAGATTCAGTTATACCTATTATGTGAGGGTCATATCTTCTACCATAATGTTTAGTTCATTTCTTTTGTTTACTATGCTCCTTGCATTTAAACAAACACATTTATAACCAAATTCCGTAGGGCTTTCCAGGCTGTTCTTTGCTGATGTCTTTTTGCTATCTTTATCTATGCCTCTAGTATTTGGCTTCTCTGTGTATCCCCCCTGCGAAACTAGTTTAAAAAGTTGCAACCTGTTCCATTATTCATCGATCGAAGAAGGTTCTCGGAGAACACTGCTGCGCCCTTTCCGCTTAGATGGAGGCCATCTCTCATAAACATGTCTTTTTTACCAACAAAATATCCCCACAAATCTACAAATCCAACTCCTTCTTCTTCACACATCTGCTCTAATAGTCCGTTAATTGCCATCCTCGTGCAATTTCTAAATGTTGTTCCCCTTCCCCTCATCACTGGCAAGATTCCTGAGAGTATGATCTGTTCAACTCTCGTCTTCTTCAGTGTCTCTACCAACTCTCTGTATCTCTTTACTATCCTGGTTGTTCCATCCCTGTCTGCATTGTTCGTCCCTACATGTACTAATATAGACCCCCCTTGGCCATGCCCCAATACGTTCTCTACCCGTTCAGTCACATGCTCTATCCTAGCCCCCGGAAGACAAAAACAACGTCTTCTCCTTTGCTTAATGTCCTGTCTGTCTTTCGCAAAATGGAGTCTCCCATAAATACCCTTTCTGTTCTCAATGCCCCCTCGATCACTGCTTCAGAGTAGCTCCTCCGTTTTGCATCTCCCTGGTTGCTGACTTTCCCCTGCCGCTTTCTCTGTTGTTCCTTTCTTTCCGGTCTCTTTTCTTCCTGTCATCGTCCTTGTTATTGACTTCCGTTTGGTCACATCACCTCTCACTTCCTTTCTTCCATTCGTCTTACCTCCTGTCGCATCTACTTCTCTCATCTCCTGTCCCCTTGTTCCTCCCTCCTTCTCTACTGTCACTTTCTCCCCTGTCACCTTCCTGCATGTCATGTTTCCTGTTGTTCTTTCTCCATTTGTTGTCCTTGCAATCACCCTCCCTCCCCTCTGCATCCCCTTCACAACATCCGTTAGCCTAGCTAACTCTGCTGTCAGACAGTCCACTTTCCAACACCCTAAACATTGGAACGTAAACCCTTCCTCCGATGTCTCTGACCAAGTTTTTCCGCACCCCGATACGGCAAAATCCACCAAGCTGTGGCAGTGGTTACACACCAAGTGCCTCCTTGCCTTCACTTGCCGCTTGCCAGGTGCCATATTACGATTTGTCAAAATCAACTCTTAGTTTAAACCAACTTAGTCTTTAGAAAGACTGTTTGTTTATTGTGTACAGCTACTGCAGCACACTTTATGTTATAAACAACTTACTACCTATGCTACCATGAACAATAAGTTTAGTCTGTACTGGTACCGTTCCCTAGCGGAAACGTTGGACACTACCTATATAAACAAACAAGGGTTTCCTACTAAAACGCTTGTTTATTTTTAATAACAATGATACCTATTCACAGTTTTATCTTACATATGTAGTTGTTACTCTTATTGCTTTATCTCTTATATACTATATCAAATAAAGAGATTTGCTCAATCTTGTTTACAATTTGTCGAAGCCTAGATTACCCATTTATCACCCACTATACTAATCTGTTCAAAAATACTGTTAACTAACAAACTTTAACAAAAACTACTACTCAATATATGTCCAGTACCACTTTATGAATAACCTTAAAACAAGAATAATACTTATCAATCAATATTTCCGCTTGTTTTTCAAATTTTATACACCACCAATTTCAAACCTCTACATCCACCAATTTTCCCGCCGACGTTTCCCTTGCAGTTTGTTGTCGTCTTCCTTGCCCCACACACGTATTACATCGGAATGACTGCTACTGCGACGGCCTAGTATTTGACGTAGCATCATAGGTCTTTATTCACCGTAACAGCACAGTGTACAATGTCTGCCACCTTAATAAAGGGGGCGTTCCGGGACGTTGCTCTGACCAGCTAATCTGCAGCTATCATGTTCCCGCGAATGGCCTGCCACACTATGGAAATAACACGCTTTGTCGGACGCCATCTTTGAAAATGGTGGATATTATACTATGACGGATATGTTAAAGTCAATAAAGGAAAAACATACAATTTAAATCATTACGTCTAAAAACATAACATTTTGGCATCAACTTTGTGGCTCTAGATTGCGTAGTTCATAAGACATGAACATAGATCTTTAAAAATGGTGGATATTTGAATGTCGGTGAACTGCTCTGTGTGACGTAGTTTGAGATATTGTCATTTTTGCATTGACGACCGTCGTCTTTTAAGATGGTGGAGAAGTCAAAATATTCAATATTTGAAATATCCTTGTCCCCTATAACATAGTTCTGCATACCCCAATTATTGTTCTATTTGACTCAGTTATTGGGATACAGGGAAATTGAGTTTGGAGGCCATTTAATGGTGGCCGCCAAGCAATTCGCGGCCCGCAGTAATGGATATCATATCAAAATTTGTTACGGAGACATGGATCATTTCAAAAATCAACTAAATCTGACCAAACAGAGGATTTGCTGGTTTTTAAGTGAACCGCTGGTGTTTAACTTTAAAAGTGTCATATAACGCAGTTGGTACTGGTTGCTACGTCTAGAGACAACAACGCACTTAATGTAACAACAATATAAAGTGTAACCTGATCACTCGACCAACACCTGGGTGGTGACAAATGTTTCAGCAGATGTGCCCAGCTGTGATGTTGCCAGGGTTGCACTGATGCGCTACGTTGTAAATGCACAAGACATTAAAATTACACCCACGAGCCATAAAGATGACATAATCACTGTCATATTGTTAACTGTAATCAGCACGCCTACGTCCATGCACAGGGACAACCCCCACGCACATATACGTGTTCACACACACGCACGCACGCACACGCACGCACATCATACACAATCATATGCACACGCGCACGCGCACGCGCACGGGCTCACGCACGCGCACGCGCACGCGCACGCGCTCACGCACACGCACACGCACACGCACACGCACACGCACACGCACACGCACACGCACACGCACACGCACACGCACACGCACACGCACACGCACACGCACACGCACACGCACAAACCATGAATATAATTACATAGGCGAACGAATTGAACAAATTTTGCGTGTCTGAAATCCTCCGTAGCTTCAGTGCCACTCTGCTTTCGCTCTCTCACCAGCCGGTACTAGATCATGGCACCGGGAGACGGAGGGAAGGGTGCTGCTACAACATTTTCGCCTAGACGTCTCGCCGTAACACGTAACATCTGATTTACTACATGGCAAAACAATATTTCTACCCCCATATACATTCCATTCAGAGGGCAGCTGCCCCTTTGCCCCTGCTTACGTATGAACTATGAATGTATACCTGTGTGTTTGATTCAACGTGTGAACGTTTATAGACTTGTAATATTCGAAAACACATATAACTAAATTGTGAAACTCGAATGTTTAGACAGAGAATTCTAAGCTTGACTCTAGGCTCCATTCTTGCATCTTTCTGTCGTACACCGTACATCACAAGCAACATAGATCATGTTGAACTACTGTTGAAGGACGTAGAATGTCAAGATGTGAGTTGATAGGCATTCCCACCTCGTTGAAGAATTGCTACAGCCTCTTTGTAGTATAGAACCACATGTAATTATAACATTCATTAGCTGACCCATGTTTTCATTTCTTGACCTTTTTTCTCGGCGGTTGTAAACCATGCGTAATTACACCAAAACGTGTCAAGGTAGTGTAAGGGCAAACCACCAATGTGTAGCTTTACATCCCCGTCAGAGAATGCATCACATTTTTGTAATAAAATTATTATTATCTGTCATAACTGGTTATTGTTACCGTAAGCCGTCTTTAGGATATATAATAATAGTGTGACAATCATGACATAACATTGGAAAAACTGCGTGTTTCATAAATTATAGGCTAGCCACTTACACGAAATGAACAATAACTCGATATACATGCTATTGCGCATACTTTATACTACACTGGCGTTTACTTAGCATATCGATAAGGCGACCTCAGTGTGACATCAGAAATCTAAACAGTAACATATGTGCGGCTGAACATTGCAAGACCCTTCGTGAGCGCTGTTCGTTCACGGGTCCGACCTGTTTGATGAACTACCGTATGTCACATTTGATGGAGACCACTGCCCAACCACCTTTACAATGTCCTAAACCAAGGGCTCCCTAGGGTGGCGACTGGCACCGATAACGATG